>UCOK01009983.1:0-103669 GCA_900474325.1 Synergus umbraculus | reverse complement strand
GTTTTAATGGTCATCGCTACCATTTTTGAAAACCCTAATTTATCGGGTACTATAATAAGCAACTTTTAGCGTTTTCAAATTCCCGAGTTTTTATTAACTTCGGCCCTTTTTTTCGCGATTTCTCAACACTGAAACAGTCACTTACCACGGGGGGTGGGTTTTTGGTTTCGAAAATGGACTTCTAACCCTATGCATTATACGTTAGACTTGTAAAGATTATTTTTCACGTCAAAAAATGTTGACATAGTTAATAATTATAGGGTGATTTTTCGACTTTTCTGTTATTTTCCGCTAGGGGTGGTTTTTCGTGGTGGTAGAGGGGGTTGATTTAATTTCAGGATTTCTTCGAATTATGATTGGGAAATACTTGGACGATTTTAAACTGTATAAATATAAATTCGAACGACTTTGTAATTGCACATGCGTTTAAGTACGTGAAGGGTAGTTTCCCACCCTTAGAATTAAAAAGTATGTGATATTTCTTCATAGAACATGTTTTTGAGGTGTCTGAAGTAATATAAGCGAAACAAATTTTAAAAATTAAAAAATTTTTTTGTTTCGTTCAATGAACGTTCGAAACTTTACTCACATTCATTCAAGTTACTTTCTTGGCAAAGACAAAAGTAGTAGACATTTTTTTCAATATCCAGACCCAATAATAAAAAAAAACGTTTGTAACCATTCACGAAATCTTTATTCTCCTTTTTAATACACACAAACCTCGAAACAGCGGCTTTTTCGGAAATGGTTTGCAGTTGGCGTGAATTACTTACTAAAATTTATGTGATGTAAACAAGTTACGTTACTAGGAAGCTCGAAGTGCCTAAGGGGCAGATGAAGCGCTTCTCACCCTGCCCTTCGCACCCCTCATCACTCCGTGTAAATGTAATAGCTCCTGGTATGCGATTATAAATTATTGCATATTTTCATACCTATTTCTTGCTGACCCTAGAGCTCTCTTATAACATCGTGAAATGCGGAGAGATATATAAAACACATTAAGCTCGAGTCATCGCGTGGTAGTAAAAAATTCGACCCTTGAGTGCGATGCCTTGACATTTCTGTCATGGTGTTAGATAGGTCACTGGATAATTCTTCTTCATCCCTTATATTATTGTTTTTTACTATGACTTTCTGTCAAGACTACTCAGAACAAGTTCAAATTTTCAGAATGCCAATTCATGACTGTAGATGATTAGAGAAAATTGGTTTTTTTATGATTGGATGGTTTATTGAGCGAGCTCACTCCACTTGTTGGTTTACTAGTTCCAGTAAAATTTGCTTACATAATGTTTGTGTTTATTGATAAAAATTGATGACTTAGCTATTCATTTTTAATCAATTTGACCACAGAAATGTTAAAATATGGTCACAATTGTATTCCAAGATATACTTTAATATATTGACTATATATCTTGACTTGACTATACTTGAAGTATCCAGAGTATGTTTTTACTGTAGCGGAGACCACATAAAAGAGTGATTTTCTTTACTTGATTGAACCTGATTGCTTTAGCATGGTCGGCTAATCCTCATCATCAAACACCTCATCATCTTTTTGTCTCATTCGCATGTTTCGCTCTATTTGCACAGCACTCAATCTATGCGGTACAAAGAGCGAACACCACTTTCCACAATTGTAATAAGTTCGTCTACAATTTTTGCCGGTAGCATCTATGGAACTAATTTGTAGACATCTTAAAAATGCATTTCTAGACTGAGAACAAGAAAGAATTTCTACATTGTCTAAGTTTGCAGTTGTGTCAACTATAGAGTCCATAATGCCACTGCTTTTTCAGATAATAGATTTAACCTTCCTCATCAATTTTCAGATTGTTGCGTTGAGAGCATCACGTGATAAAAGACCTGCTTCCATTCGCCTTTGACAGGAAAATCCGTGTCACCCTCTACGTGGCTAGACTCTAGATTAGGGAATCCAAAGTTTCTGCGCGTAGACGGTACCACTGAATATCCTAAGGGGTTCTTCTACATAGGGAGTTTTATTTGGTTCCTCGAAACGGGCTACGATCAGAGTCAATTCATAAGTCAGACGAGCAGGGTCGTGAGGAGGAAGGATAAAGCGCACCCTCGATTCCTGAGGATTTACTACGCGTGCGCCGTATTGATTTTTCCGCACGTTAGTAGCTCATAGTAGCTGTCACGGTGTTGGTCTGATAACACGTTGACAATCCATTTCATTTGTTATGAAACATGTAGTTACTTAACATATGACATTATCACCCTACTGATTTACATATGCTAGGAGTCGAGAGCATAATAAAATTCTAGAAAACTTAAAATTTCTCCCCATTGAAGCTAATCGAATTGTCTGGATATAAGCTTTTTGATGCTATCTTAATCGAAAGCTTTGTTTCGATAATTATTAAGAGACATGCTCGAGTTCCAGTTTATCCAGCGTATTATACTTTTTGAATTCTTCTCTTATCCCAACTTTATTTCCCCGCGGGATATCTCATGCGCCCTTCCCACTTCCATCTGCGCTTATCTTTCAATCCTATACTTCAGTCTCCATTGTTTCAGTTTCTCACATATTCCCCTTGATTTTTTTCTCTCTAATTTCGAGGAAGGAAGCTCCCGACTCTGCCAATTGTTGGCTTTCACTCAAGCTGCAATTTATTTCATCCTCTTGTCGTTTATCAATTCGAAATTCAATTTATTCCAACAGAGATCTATATTGATACAGTTTTAAATCATAATAAAAAGGCACAGTAATTATATCAGTCAAGATAGGGTGATGACTGGATTATGTATCAAAGATATTGAGAATATTCTACTGACGGATCTTTGTTTTAATTTTTGCAAAGTTGAAAAGAGGAAATACATTTTTTTCGCTTAGTTGTCAATAGACGCGGATGACAATATAGTCATCGATAAAACCAGATGAGTATCAATGAATTCTTTCTCATAAAGGATCGCACCTATATGAGAACGAGGCTTACTGAGCGTGTATTTAGAGCCATAAGGGAAATGAAATAACACTCGCATTGTCAATTGATTCTTCCGCGTGCACGTCCCACTATGTTCTTTATTGCTCAGTCGTAAGTGGGAGGCGCGGCGCCTGGTCAGGGCCGGTTAGTTTCTACTTCTATATGTATAATATAGCCGGACACTGATTTTTAAGCGATGACAATGGCAATGAAATCTAGCAACTCAAATAGTCTCGATCAGGACATTTACGGGTCACTGAACACGCAACAATATAAAATAATAAAAAGCTAGACTTTACAAGAGGAGATTAGAGAAGGGGAAGATACAGACGAACAAGGGTGTCTTTGTAATTCTGGAAATTCAATGTATTGACTTGCCCATCCTGTTATTCCAAGATATCGCTCTTTTTTCACCAAAAATTATCACGAAATGGCCTTTTTCAATTAACTTTTTTCAATTATAGTATGAACTAAAAAGAGTTATTTCCCATAGTAAGAATGAAGAAAAACACATCTGTTAGGTCATTAAGGAATCAATGGAATAAAATACTATCCTTGATTGAATTACGGGGTCTATTAAGCAACTGACTCAATTCTCAAATGGATATCTGGTATCGATCAGCCAGTAGGTCTAATTCAAGCAACTGACCTAAGTTAACCACTAGTCGTGAGTGCGTGGCTGATATGCGCAACGGCATGTGTAAAAAGCAAAAAGCAAACCAAATCTGTGGAGCATCTTTCTGCACCTTCAGACTTAATAATTATAAAATTTTTTAAATATTTGATAAAAAAAATGCCAAGTTACCTATAGTCATATTCCAAATTACCTGATAAATTATTATTATTGAAAATTATGCTTTTATTTACAAGTTGTGTCTTTTATATCCCACATTTCCGGTTATTATTACGGAAAACTTGATGAAATCTTTCCAGTCACGTCACTTGTCAGAATTTTATATTCAGAGTATAAAAGCCCAGCACGTTAATCGCGATATTTTGTATCATCGAAATACAATACACTTCCGCGAATGCAAATTAAATGCCGTGGGATATAAATAAGATCTCTGCGTGAAACAGCTTTATATGTCGGATGAACGACTGGCTGACCTTTATGGCGAGAAATAAGCAGACGGAAATAATGCTGTATGGAGATAAGAAGCTTTTGAGAAAGTTATCCTAATAGACTCAAGTCTTCTATCTGTTCCGGATGTGATTACAAAGTCGTCCAATACATGTAGGAATACGAATCATATTTTATGTAACGCAATTTTAAATATGATTTATTGATGACTGTAAGACTTTCTATATGGGGTGATGCTTTCTTTGAATATTTTATCTCTCTTTCTCGTTTTTATCTTCAAACGATCTCGCGAGCTGACGAGAGAATGGCATCTGTAAGATGGCCGTTGGTCGTCTCGCTAAATCGGGTTCGTCATAACTATATGACTATCAGAAGCTTTCTTGGTAGACTGACCTACCGTCGTCAAAGATCGAAATAACTCTCCATTGGTAAGAGCAGTAACATTCCCATAAAATCGTCCTACATGAGAATTCGTCCACACCCCTGTAAACATACTCTTTTATTTACTGCTCTTCGTTGAAACTCTCATGGTATTTTGCTCACTGACAAAAATAGTTAACATACGTGTTTGCATCATTTTCTTGGATTGTTTAAATTATTTTATGTATAATATAAATATAGAGAAAAAATATAATCTACATTTCGTAGTACATATTGTTCCTTTTTGCATGTAGCTATTCATACTTATCCTAAGAATTTTGAGAGCTATGCATAATCTCTGAAGTGGAATGATTGGAATGTGTATGGTGGGTTCATACGCTATTTATGTTACAGTCATTCTTTAGTCTAAAATCGTATTTCAAAGAGTTAAGTCTTGTCTTTCGAGTGTCTTGAATCAATTTATTTGGTTATTAATTGATTGAATTTTGTTGTCACCTCTGTTTTTCAATAATTTTCATCTATAGAACCCATGAGAAATGAAAGGAATAAATATACATAATATATAAATTATTATATCTCTTGAATGTAGTTGAAAACATTCAGTAGATTTATAATCTCAACCGCAAAGCCTAAGCTGATAAAGAAACCAAAGAACCGACACAAGTTTGAAGATTTTATATTAGTCAATCTTAAAGCAATTTGCCCCTTCTGTCACAAAGCCGCCAATTGATGGCGATGCTATAAAACCGTTTCGTCTCAATTTCTCGGTTATAGAGGAAACTTGCTGTAATTAAGTTATCTTTGCAAGTGGTGCGTTGTTGCATTTGACCCATCCACTTCTGGCAATTGTCTTTGAACGCCTACTTGACCAAATAAAATTAAGGATGATGAACGTATCGGTTACTCGCATTCCATATTGACCTCTTCAAAAGCGTATCCATCTATAACATAAAAGATATATTCAATAGATACAGTGATGACTATTTCAGGGGAGAAGGTCGATTGCAGTCAGACAAGATGTAGTACATTATTTTTCATTGCTTTTGCTGTTGTATTGAAAGTGCAAAGAACAACTTTACAAGGTGGGATTTGCATACAGCGACGATCGTCATTGTGAGTGAGACTTGACACTTCAGCTATTAATGAGAAACAATGCATGTTCAGTCGCACTTGCTGCTGCTGGTGAGTACCACTAGTCCACTAGTGGGTGAACCGGAAGCAGCTGGTCGTGAGAAAAAGAGGGTCTCATGACTGCTTCACAAGGTCAGCAACGTCGCGTGCGAGATTGGTATGCCGGTACGTGCGTACTGGGTATAAAATCTTCTTCTGGAACAAAATCAACGTGCCGCCTTTTTACCTCAGCTTTTCCTTTTTTGGGAAGGTATTCCCCACTGACTTTACCATAAAAAGTCAGTAAAAGAGAATTCCAGGCTGTAGTTCACTTCATTATATCTCTTGTTTAGATCATGATTTTAAAAATTCTTCATGTTTGTTTTCCTTGGCTGTAGTGATTGTGCTTTGGTATAAAATAGTATCAGATTTAGGAGAAATGGGTGATTAATTATACAAATGTTGAGGATTTCTTGGAGATCTTAAGGATGTCGTGGCTTATGCGAATAATTTCGAAAGAGCAGAAAAGGAAGAAGGAAAAGGCAAAGAAAACGATGATCCTTCGCACTCATGCACACTCATGCTCGTCTTCCGGGTCATAATGCCAAGAGTACACTGGTTTCCTGGCACTTAACCAGATGCCTGAATTCGAACAGGTTCAACCGCCTGCGCCTCCACCATCAACTTTATACAGTTACAAATCATAAAATTAATTCTCCTTTAGTGCACATACATCTTTTAATCCATAAATTGTACGAACTCAGGAAGTCGATAGACACTTTTATATGTGTTTTTAAGAAATAGAAGAAATTTTAAGAAATGTGATATTAATTTGGATTGCTGCAATTTGTTCAGTATATGATCAAAACCAGCAACTGAACCGACATCGTAATTCCCAAGCTGAATTCACTCTTTGTAATCAGTGACTCTCCCTCTTCTGTCCTTTTTACTCTTTTTTGCTTCCTCTCAAAGGCAGACAATGGTAAAAAAAGAGCTTTTCCCCTGTCGATGTTGGGGTTAAGTTCCTGCAATAAAAAGTGCGTTTAAAGTGCGTATCCGGCCTACGAGGTGTTCCAATATCCCAACCACTTCACAGCCAGATTGCCTTGCCAATGCAATTTTTTCCCCTATTAAATGAAATTTTATTTCAACCTGTTTCTGCAGAAAAAAACGTATCTCGTAAATATCTTTTATTTCAAACAATCGAGGGCTTAAGATGGAGATCTGAGATTATACATCCGACAGATGAAGTCTATCCAATCGATCGTGATGCAAGGCAAGACATTAACGGATGAGATCCGCTATATAGAATTTTCAATCGTAACCGTATTATCGTACGTGACAGTGCTTCGTAATAGTTCATTGACTCACTAATCCTTAACCTTCGTTTATGTAGATGTACCTGATTTGAGCAGTCTTTTATCTTCAAAAAATACTTAAACCTACGCAAGTTTGAATCTAAAAATTCGCTTTCTGTATATGGAAACTTCCTCAAGTTTATAAGCTCGTCAACCTAAACGTTTTTTTTTTAAGACAAAGGTCATCTTGTAAGTAAGAGAAACTCATGGACACCCGTTACAGGTCACATAAATTGCGAGTACTCTCATAGAACTACCTTTCATCGTAATAATAAGATCGTGACACAACGATAAATCAGCGATGAAAAAGACTGGTTTTTGCTTCCCTGAGACACTTGTGGTCTGTGTGGTATAAAAGAAAGAACAACAGGTGATTAGAGTTTGCTAAGGTTATATTTTAACAAAGTATATTCTTTTTGTGACAGAACATCCGTTTGTATGCCCCGTTATATACTGGAATTATGTCTGTGGACATAAAGTTATATGTTTTCTCTTCGTGCGACAAAAGCAGATTTTTAGGATAATAAGTAAAAATTACTCGAAATTTTTGCATCGCTGAGATTTTTTTAACGAGCTTATACATACATCATCAAGATGATTGACAGGAAGTCACGAAGACGTGTACAGGAAGTCTTCAAACGATCTAACGTTACTTGGTCCGGAAGCAAACTCTTATTATGGAGTTCTAAGCTCTATGCAATAATACTACGTATCGATGGAGCGTTAAGACACGTTTTTTGTTTGTTTTTATCTTGTCCTGCTCATTTTTAGATTTTTAGTCACTTTTTAGAATAATTTAAAACCCGAATGAGGAAAAGCCAGTAAACTATTATATAAATGTATATATACATATACCACCAAGTAATTTTCTTCAGATTTTGCGATGTTCGAGAAGAGGAAAGAAACCTTGTACCATAACCGGTGAACAGCTTCATTGTCATGCAGGATTGGTACATTAATTGTAAATGACGTCATGACTCCAGAGTGATTTTATCCGTATAGAGTACTTGAGTATCTACATGTACGTTTTTCGTAATAAAAGTCCTAAACCATCTTTGCTCATCAAAACTAGTTTCTAAAACATCTAAAAAAACACTTGAGGATTTGAGGACGAAACATTACTATATTCTCGCTCATTAAATACATACATAAATAATTTTTTTGCTTCTTCATAGAGGAAGCTTCGTAGTAGCTGATTTGCAAAACGAATAAGTTATGAAATAATCCGTTTAAGAAAAATTGCTATGTAGGTTTCTGCGCGTATTATACTGAAATAATTGATGCGATTATAATTGAGTTATTTTCATTTCAGCAATGTAGTTGTTTGAATTGTTCTTTGAATTATCAAGGTCGTTTTTTGCACAATAAAATTTCTCTAGAATTGCAAGTGACGAAGTCAACGACCCCGTTTACAAGTTCTCACGGCATTCTATGTAGACTTGATGCATGTTTGTGGGAACACATATAGGTGTATTTGAGTCGCGTGTCGTCTGCTGTTAAAACAGGTGTCTATTCACCAGCAAGATCACCCTGTGCTTCGCAGCATTGAAAAAACATTGCCCGGCACAGACGTGTACACATGGACTCATTGACGCGCTTAATGGGCTTTTCAGTAGTCTTGCCACTTCCTTTTTTTTACTACTTTCCTATCTTGCTCTCGAGCTACTACTTCCGCTAAAAATGAAGATAGTTTTTCCATTAGCATCTCTGTTAACCACATTATTCATTTTTTTCTTGCAGATTCCGTACCAATGCTGTCCAATCAATTCGTCCTTATTTGTTCGAGGATTCCTTCCTTTGAGGGTAAGTTGAGATTAAGTTTATATTGGGTCGAGGGGTTGACAACTCAAAACCAATCGGTTTTATACTTACTTACTTCTGACTTCAAGATATTTCAATGACTTCAGAAGATTTTAGGAGAATTCAGTAGATTTCTATGCAGGTGTTCACCTGATTTCACGAGTTGTCAACCCCTAGACTAGGTGTTTCAAAATACATGCCAAAAAATATATTTTTGACATATATTTTGAGATACCCGCTAATTGTAAGAATTTTCTCTATAGCAAGTTTCAGCTCAGGTACGAAAAAAACTGTAATGGTTGTGACAACCACAAAAATAGTAAAATATGGTACAACTATTATTTTAATAGCTCAAACCATAGCAGTTTGTTCCGTGAGTGAAGAAATATTCATATAGGTTTTATAAAATCCCAAAAAATAATATTATCTAATCCAAGGCATATGTTTTGTATATAAGAACATCTGGTATAATTCGCCCAAACTCTGATAGCACTCATTTCGACGATCCGATAATGAATTCATCAAGAGCAAACATCTCATTATTGAACAAAATATTAATAATGAAATGCGTCGTATGAATAAGGGCAATAAATGACTTAACATAGCTCCACAGGTAGTATGTCGTTAGGCTGTGTCAATTGATAGTACATATTCAGAACAATTTACAAGTGAGGAGAGTAACGTAAGTGTAGGCCGACTCGCCGCGCCGGTCATAAAAACCACTTGGGTCGGTTTTGCGCCGTGGTTGCCGCGCCAGTTGTGGTCCGCACGTTCTCCTAGCGAGCATTCATTTCTTCCGCAATCAAATGGTAAATGTAAGTCTAAAACACTCATTTTCGAACATTAAAATTCTTTGCTAACGACAAAAGTCAACGAATTTAGAAATTTCAGGACTATGATTAAGACAGTTGTATAAACTAAACATAATAGTCGAGTATCGTCTAGATAAAAATGTTCTAAATCTCCTTTTCGCTAAACTAAAAATATATAAATATCTAAGATTAATATCTTCTATTTTTTATGTGAAACAAGCAATACTTTGACGCTTCAGATAACAGTATTCTACCTCTTTTTTTTCCTCTCAGTAATGTGTTTTCAATACCGGTTGTAAAACGATGTAATCTATCTCCGCCAGACGTGAACTTTAATATCGAAGGCACATATAAAGGAAGAAGACAAAAAATAAATTGAGAAAACGTAGAGCAATTATCGCTGATCGGAAAACTCAAAAGCACAGAAAACAACTGACTCCTCAGTTATTATTAGTTTCGATTTCTCATCGTGGATGCTTTCGAGTTATCGGGTTAAATTTGTATGCAGTTCCTTTAAATAAATCAGTGACATCCTCATTGTTGACACTAAATTTTGATTAAGGATCTTCTCGAATCAGAAGGGAATAAGTCTGAATATAAGTTGTATTAGAAATTAAATGTTTGTGAAATTGGGATCTAAGATATTTTTATTTAAATATAAAATTTTTATTTTTGTGTTGACAGGTGTAAAGCCAGTAGCAACTGAAGATGTTGTCGTATATGTTGCCAACCGAGGACAAACCGCCGCCTGGCGATCCAAGTCAGCATATCCGTTTGAGCAAGATTAAGAATCAAAACGACCTGCGAAACTACTCGTCCAACTCGACGAAGACTGCTGTGAATTCGAATAGAACAATGAACTCGACGATACTGTCTAGGCTAGAAGACGGTACCGGTGATCGGTACCATCAGAACCAAGTCCAAGGTGAAATCCTGATACCAATCGAGAGTCCCAAGCACAATGGTACCGCCCGAAAGTCAACGCTCCATACCTCTAGGGTTACCAAGGACGATAGTCTCTACAGCATCGATAGTGATGCCAGCACTGTAGGAAGCGAACGAAAAAACAAAATTCTCAATGGTACAAAGCACGCCAATCTCAAGAGGTAAAATCCTAAAATGTTCTGACCTTGAAATCTAGGAACTCACGAAATTAGTATACCAAGTCATCTACCATTATATCTGATCTAACAAAACTTTCCAGGTTTCACAGTCTTTCCCCAATTCTTTTATTTTTCTCCTGTTTTAAGTGAAATTCCTCTTTTCTCGTTTTTCACTTAAATGCAGACTGAATCAATAAAAGTCCTTAAGGGCATGTGGTAATTCAGGGTGCCTACTGTGCGGTATTTTAAGGGAATTCAAGAATTGCTCGGAAATTGAAGAAATCCAGGAATATTTCTTGATTTTATTTTTGATGAGGGAAGTGGATTTCCGGTTTAACAATTTTTTTCCGAATAATCAATATAAATATTTTTATTTGACACTTGGAACTTTTGTAACATTGCAATGGAGTAATACACATGTCATAACCAACTATGGGTGGAATTTTCAAGGAATTTCTTGGCTAAAATTCAGTAGATACTCTGTAATTACCATAAGAACAAAAGTTTCGCCAACTTAACGCATTAATAAATATTAGTTGCTAAAATTAAACTATTTACCTCCGTTTAGCAAAAAATATTTATTATTGTGAAGGTTGAAGTTGAAAAAACCTCAAGTTGTTTCTACCAATGGAAAATAATGGGATTTATTTTTAATAATAATGTCAGTGTTTGTAGCGGACCGGGAAACCGGAAGAAACCAGAAAAACCTCGAGAATATTTTTTTTTCTTTTCAATTCTATTTTATCCAGAAATATTATTCCAGTTAAAAACTACATCTGCCCACTAGACACCCTGAATGTGCAGTAAATTTTATTGGTTTAATTCGTTTATAATCCTTTTTTTTAGAATCGAAGGAGAAAAATTTGATGTCGGAGAAATTTTTAGTAAAATGGGGACGTTGACAGTTAAATCGAAACGATGACATTTGCGGGATTGCACGAAGGTTTCTGTAAGTTGAAGGCGTGTACTTGCACCCACGTGTCTGCGTCCAAGTGGATGAGACTGGATGAGACATCCATCAAAATGTGTGTGCGTAGCCGTGCGTGACTTCGCGAATTAAACGAGAAGTCTAACATAAGCAACGAGAGAGAAAGAAGGAAAGAATGTCGTTCACTGTCAAGGCACTGAGGCATGGACACTAGAATCACGTTCTAAAATTGAGTTGACTTTAAATCTACGTTGCTCGGAATTTCAGATGAACCTTGAAAAGAATTTCGGTCGATGCTGTGATGCACGCTCATGATTACGTCAGGGACATTTTTTCTCATAGAAAACACTCCCTTTTAAACAAAGGGGAATTTTTTCAGTATACTTGTTGAGTTATTATTATAGCAGAAAGGATTTTGGACGAACGATTTAAAAATGGACGCGAAGAAAAATATAGGAAATATTTTTATAACTCAGCATCCAAGGTTTTCAAGAGGGTATAAATTGATAGCGATGAAATAATTCTAGGTTTACTAAAGAAGGTCAGGGTTGTTTTTTCCTCCAACTTCCCTCCTCTTTTTCTATCTTCGACTCGGTTGGATAAAAATACTCGACTATAGTTAATAGCAAGGTTGATTCAGGGCACAAAAGTAAAATCAAAATTTCTGGAAAAAGTGGAGGATATCATCTCATAAAAAAGAGGCTGCGATTAGATTTTCGCAATGACCGAGAATTTGAAATAGTTGAAAAGTACTAAACATATGTAGAGTGTGTAAACGAAGCCATCTCGCCTCTTGCCAAAACAACTGCGCATGACATCTATTTTCGAGAATGATATATGCCCATCTACTTTTCTCCTGGCCCCAACTATTTTTGAATATTTCGGAAGCAAACACCCACTCATCTGTTAACACCCACAACTTTATTAACGTCAAATTGAAAATTTAAAGCTTCAAGAGAAAAGGAAAAAAACAGTTTTGAAAGCAATTGTCAGAAGAAAATTATTTTTAAATTCTTGACTTTTGGAATTAAAATTCAAAACTGTTTTGAAAACAGTTTGGAGAACAGAGGTGTCTTTGAATTCCTTTTAAAAATTGTTTGCAGAGTTTCACCTTTTGTCAGACTGATTACATATTCTCTATTACACAACATTTGTAACCCTCTTAATTGAAAGAGCAACTACATTATGAAATGGGGTAAAGGATAGAGGGGGAATTGCGTCATCGTTGGCAATGATGACACATTATTTAGCTATAGTGCAAGAGAATCTGACGCTTCGTCTCGTGTACATAACACAAACAGATGCAAGCAGATGCCGGCTGGTTGTACACGCTGTACACGTGAGTTTGACAGATTGACACATTCAGTACAGAATCTCTACGTCTCGTGTCGCCGTGTCCTCAAAACGCAATTCGATGCGCTAGGTGTCAGCACTTTGTTGTCTTCCAATTTAGTCTGGATTCAAACCAAAAGCTTACAGATCCCATTCAATTTATTTAAAACAGTTTAGGGTCCAAACAGGTTTCAAGTTAAGTAGTTAAATCATCCGCTTGAATCAATATTTATAGAGAGTATATTTAATAAGACATCAACCAAGTCGCGATGCAAAGTCTAAAACCGGTTCGTAACCACAAGAACTTTGTAACGCAAAGCACTTTAATTGAAATTGTCATTTGCAATCTATTTACATCTTGTTTGATCTTTTAAAATATCTTTAAATTCCTTAAAACAATTTTAAACGTTTTGAAACCTTTTGAAATCTATAGAAATAGTTGGAAAATATTTTTATGATCCTTTTTTTTAAGTTTTTTTAAAAATCCTTTGAAGTTTCTAAAATCAATAAGAATCTCTTAGTATTCCTTGAAATGTTTTAATATTCTTTAAAGTCTCTTTACCTCTTAAAATTCTTTATAATTCATAAATCAAACTTTGAACAGAATTTAATACTGAGTGGGAAGTTATTATAAATGAGTTTATTTTATTTTAGTTAGAATTGGGACGAACTTTCGAATTTTGTCGACAACCAGACTGAGAAATCCGACTCGACCATCACGTGTAATTCCAATTTTGATACCTCTTGCGGTTATAGACTATCTATTTGTCGACAAGTTTAGTCACGCAATAGGAAATTGAGGTTTACGGTTTTATTTTTCTGGCTACCCATCGTCTCAGTCTCGAAACAAAAAACGCTGATCGGCTCCAGATTCCGGATGGCGTAACTTCGATTCATTTTTTTCGAACCTTTATTTATGACTTCCTCAGTCTCGGATTCACCGATACTTCTAGTTTTATTTTCGTTCTCTGATACGATTGTAATATTCTTGTTTAAAATTTTTTCTACGCTATTCTAAAAGATCATTGCCTTTACTTTTTTCTTATTCATCCGAATATACTAATTTTTTCAACTTTTCTAGGGTATCCTTTGGCTCGAGTAAAGGATCAATGGTTGAAACCCTCGTTTACGAGACTCCAGTACAAGAAGAGCCAGAAAACAACCATTTTTTGGATCATAATGGTCGTCTTCAGCTCCCAGCTCCTATGATACCAGTTCCTGATACAGAGTGAGTCCAATTTTTCTCAAGTACCAAAAGTGAAGTTCGGTTCAATTCGGTTTTTCAGGTCAAGATGGATTTTATCATTCTCTCTTAATCTCTATCAATCTCCTTCACTTAGTATTCAAAGTGATTTTGAAATGAACGAAGTCAGTACGTAAAGTCGATGAGAAAAGTATATAAGAATCGACCTGCACATGCGCCAATATTATTCCCACATTCTTATTATGAATCAGTCGCTTTTCACATCACTTAAGCAGATAGAACAGCCTACTTTCGAGGTGGGTGTTAAAAAAAATTACCAAAGTTCAGGAGAGTTTTCTACTAGTCTCTTCAGAGGAGCAGGGGGAACGATAAGGTGCTGAATTATAGTATGCCCATTAATTTGATTACGTTCGACTCTGACTCTGGGGAACATGAATTACACGAGATCATGAAAGGCATCCCACACAATTTTTGTCTGTAATCACATACGCATATGATATGGCGTACACAATGACGTCATTCGACACACCTAGTACCAAAATAACGTGTGTTTCCTTTGCTCGTAAATGCTTACAGTAAAATGTCCAGTTCCTGGTTCACAATGCACTTCAATCTAAAAGTAGATTTAAATTATGAAGCTAATACCATTAAAGGAAGCCAAATTATTTCGTTTTTGAACAGGATACTTAATTTCGGTGTGCCTCGAAGAAAATAAGGGTAATTTGATATTATTGATATTGGATTTAAAAGAATATATAGAGAGCATTAACAATTTTGAGCAGCCGTTTTGAATTTCAAAAGTGCGGAAGTATTAAGTTACATTTCTTAAGGCGATTACTTATTCCTAACACGATGAGTCTTTTGGTTAACTGGATCAAATGTGATAATTTGATATGACTGATCAAGTGTGAAAGAGCATAGTGTATTACATATATTTTCACCAGTAATTAACGAAAATTGCTCTCCACGCATTTTTCAATGTTACGCAAGTGTGTTCCACTCAAGTTATTACGACAAAAGTTAATTCTTGCCTATTTTTTTTATTCTTGGGAATTATTATACATTTATTTAAAGTCATCTGAATTCCCTTAACTGCCCTTAATATCCGAACAGAAATTGAAGAAAAATGTGAATAGTAACGTCTTTCACAACGTTTACAAGAAATTCAGTTCTTAGGAAACGTCAAAATTAATCGACTCTCTTTGTAAATTATTGCAGAATTCACGATGAACTTACAGTTATTTACTTATCCACGTAAGGCCATGAATCAGTTATTCATATCCTACCTTATCGTCATTTTTTTATTTGTGATAAAGTAGGGATCGGATAAGGGATGGCCTTAATTTCTATTTATTACTCATTCAGTAGCATGCAAAAGTAATTGGGAATAATGATGAGAGTAATTTTGCCGATTATAAATTAAAGCATTTGAGTACTTGTTATGTTCATTTCTAAAAATAGAAAGAGTTAATGAAGCTAGTGTGTAATTTAGTAATTATTAAGAGTTTTGAATTTTAAAAATTGTGTGATAACATTGTGGCATCAGAGGAAAGCCTTCAAGTTCCAAAGAAATTAAATTGAAAGAATTAAATCCGTTACGTTTATTAAGTACTTTAATAAGAGGGCAAAAGGAAGCTCGTTTCCGCTCACGTTTTTGGTTTTATTTTATTTAGAGCAAATAATGGGATAATATTGCGCTTCCTTGGGCGATTTAAAATTTAAAATATATTGATTACTGAGAAAATAGAGCCAGTATTAATAACTGGTCAGTAAAATGAGAGGAAATGTTATTTTGAGATTAGAACTCGGATCCAACATATATAATAATCTATTTATAAAATTACAGATTACTATGTTTTTAAAATTCAAATTTAAATTATTATAGCGCCAAGCTATAATTTTTTTTTTACTTATTGATAGAAATCCAATCTCCCAAGCTAAATATGTAATTCAAAAATTATATTCAAAGGCTATTATAGTAATTTAATTTCTTGAATGGTCAATATAATTTGTGTATTGCCTTCCAGCGATAAGAGAAGTCGATTGAGGGGAAAAAGGAGCTCGGAAAGCTGAAAGGCTTATATGAACGAAACAATGGCGAACTTTTAAACGATAATAGGTAGTGATTAGGATATAGGGGGTGATGCAGCAAATGCTGTTTAAAACCCGAGAAGGTGGAACGAAGCATCTCGATATGGCTATTCGGTTGATCAATTAGGCTCGTCAAGCTGATTACTCGAGCATTTTCTGATCTTGTTTAGTCACGAACCAGTTTCTAAGAGCAGAAAAACTTGAAATTTAAATGAAAAATATAAATTATTAATGGATCTATCCAAAAATAATTCATTTCTCTTCTATATAAAAATGTTGGCAAATATTTTATTTTTTTATACATACCTCTCGGTTAATAATCAATATTTTTAATTTTTATTTCAAGTTCTTGCATTAATCTAAATGTTTATTTATACTTGTCCGAAGTTGATAATAACTGATGTTTCAGATTTGATACATTTAAAACCTTTCAATAAAGGCTAACTGCACTGACTCGTCGTGAGATGGCGACAGCGAATGGACATTGGATTATCAACATTATCAATAAGTGGAATTGATTCAAACATGAACAAAATTTTGAAATTTGAATTCCAGGAAATTAAAAAAACAAGAGGAGGGAAGAAAAAAAACCAAATTTTCGAAAGTATTGAAACATCTGAAGCTGAGAATGTAGACTAAGCTGTATTTACAAAATTTGAATTCTGAAGGATTGGATTCTCGCATTTTCATTTTCACTGGAAAAAACTAGACTCCCTCATTTCGGACGTAAACATCTGGAGATATTAATGGATAAATTATCTAGCAATTCTGATGGTGCTTTAATAGAACTAGATAATTTCGGAAATAATAGAGGCCCTCATCATCACTTCGCTAAGTTTGGAATACACGAAATTTCCAATGATACCTTCTCTGCCTACACACTCTGATCAGTTTTTGGCTAAATTATTTGAAATTGTCGATACGCTTCATTAAGAGCCATTGATACATCGATACATTTCCACGGACATTTAGCTTCGGTTCAACTCGGTCGCCGAACGCAGGCGTGGTGCAAAAGCGAAGACTCACGAGCACGAGTCTGTGACTGTGACTCGGCTTTTAGTTGGTGTCAGTTGGAGTCGAACCTGATCCGCTTTGACAGTGTCCTATAGTTGTGTCGTTGTTAGTAATAGTTGTGTCTCTCTTTTAGCTCTCCTTCCCATTTCCATCCACCTTCTCACCCTCTACCTCCGTTTTTCACTCCATATAGTTTTCACTCTATAAAGTTCGTCCATCTTTCTTACCGGCTCTTCGTCTTTTCCCTCAATCAAGGTCCATCAGTCCAGCTTCCTCAGACTCAGACCATCTCAAGCATTCAAGTCTGACAAAAAGCGCGCGTTCAGTGTTTCGCGAGTGATGGAGCAAAGAACGTGAACTTATTGAGAATTTTTCAAAAACCCTGGAATATCTGATCTTTAGACACAAAAACTGCATGTAAAATCCTGACATCCAGTCCAGTGTGATCCCGGGAAAGTCGAAAACGTGAGTCTTCTGCTCCAAAAGTAACTAATCTAGCGAAAAGCCGATTTTATTCATTTTATTGTCCTCTGATCAACTGATGACTCTAGAGAATTCAATGTTCGAGATAAAAATACTTATTTTCATAATTTGTTTTTTGAATTTTTAAATTCACAAGCGGCATCAAATGATGACGTGGTGATTGAGTCTTCGGCAATATCGTTTTTATTAGATAAGAACTCAATCAAGCAAATTTTTCAGATTTTGATAATGAATCTAGATACCGAAATCCTTCCATCGACAGTATAAATAGGAATTTCTAATCTAAAAGATTAAATATTAATCTCAATAAAATTATAAAAATTTATTTGCGAATGGATAAGAATTTAAGTGCCGGCTTGCGGTCGATACAAGATACGCGTCATGAATATGTGTCTTCGTATAAATGATTTTAACGCTAGGAATGAAAATAAAATTGAGGGGAATAAAAAACAAAATAAAATTGATGAAGGGAAATTCGCAGGCAGAAGTGAACAAAGAGAAAAACATTGCCTTAGCAACACGCCATCTTGACACTCTGCTCCGTATGGTTTTAGGTCTCTTTTATTCTGCTTTTATAAAGTCAACCCCACTTTAAAAGGAACAAGAACAGTGTGACTAATATACAAAGGAGTGGTCAACGGGTCGGTCCGTCGTGGATACAAAATAGGGAAATTAGAACGAAAGGGGGCAGACATTTCAGGTTGTTTACTATCTGATCAAAAAAGCATTATGGGAATTAATAATTTCTATCTCTGAAAGAAAGTATGTATATGATGGTGATGGATGACATTATATACCTTTTGAAAAGAATGAAGTACTGAAATTTTTTACAATTATTCATGTCTGCTTTTTTAGCGATAAGAATGTGTATATTCTAATCAACAACTGTCAATCGTATTCTTTCGCATTCCGACCTGAATATTTATGATAAAAACAACGGTGCTTCGAGTGCTTCGAAAGTGACATCGTAAAATCTTAAATAAAGCACGATGTCTGAGGACGTGGAAAGAAATTTGTTTAGCCTTGGATATTTCACGTTCTTCAATTTTATTTCAAGTTTTGAGTTTTTTTTTTCGTCTGGGCCGAATACATGCGACTAATTCTTTGTAACCACAGAAGTATAAGGGTAGAAGCAGTCTCAATGGCGCCACAAAGTCACCCTTCGCTCTGGGGGTGTTTGCAAATACCACCCTTCTCGTTGGCCTCCTCGCAACTACGGAAAACATGAGGGAAAAGAAGTGGGTTACGGTGTCGATAATCCAGCGTTCGCTTCTCCACCTATACACTATGTGCAAAACTTTCTCAATTTTATTTCATTTATCATTTTTGAAAAAATGAAAGGCAAAGTTGAGACTCCAGTGTCCATTGAATGAATGAAAGACAAAATCAATCCAATTGATTCAACTCGAAAACGAGTGAAGCTTATTTTATAATTTTCTTTAACGTTTAATCGGTTTTAAACGATTAAAGGTCATCAATCATTCTAATCAAGTTTTGCAGTATGTACTTCCAACTTTCAAAGACCATATGCCTGGCTGAAGAGTCGACATGCGTTCAAGGTCTCTTGTGATCCCGAAGCACGAATATGAGTGGGGAGTGACGTCACCCTGGCATCGAAAGATACATGGACCAGGGGCGAGGGATAAAGAGAGAAAACTCACTCGTAGATGAATTGTAAACAGAATAATATTACGCCGTGGAGCCATCAAGCTTGAGTCATGTTAACAAATAGACACTGCTTAATACTCTACCAGACGTGATCACGATGATAAATAAATGTGGAATACACCTGCTGATTTTTTCAATTTTCCTTCAGAGATGAACTACTACACTTTTAGTGTAGGCTTTCTAAAGCAATTTCTTGTTCTAATTTTGAGTTAAAAAATCCTGGAATTAGTTCTGAGTTGACGCGAGGCTTTTATCGTTCGTTGATGATATTTTAAAAATCTCTTCTGGCCTCGCAGCCTGTGTTTATCCTCTCTGGAGACCTATAACGGGAAATATCAAGCAGGCTCCAGGGTGCTCTCTATATTTTACTAGCAGGAATTTACTGAAATTTTTAAGAAATTTAACTAACTTTAAAGAATTTCAAGAGATTTTAGAGTTTTTCAAAAGATTTCAAAATATTGTTTTGAAAAACACGTACAGATATTCAGTTTTATACAATATAAATATCTTATCCCGCAGGGCAATGAGTTATTCAGAGCGATTTAGAGTGATTCCGAGTTAATTACTCCTGAGCTAATGGGAGATAATCTGAAACTGTAATTCGTATTAGAAATTGGCACGCTTCAGCTATTCGATGTTGATTCGAAAAAATAGATGGCTCGGATCCAAAGCTTTGCGATGAGTGATGAAAATTGCTTTTCTTCTAACATTGTCAGAGGAATCAACTAATTTCACTTTGACCCTTGACCTTTCACCTAATTTCTTTTAAATCATAGTTATTCTTGAAACTGGGATCGGATAATTAATAGGTTTCCTGATGAAAGGATTTGTTACTTCGATTTTTATTCTACTTTCGCTTTCATAAAAACGAATTACGCAAATACACTCGAAAAGGCGATTAAATACCGGCTTGTTCAATTTGTTCCTTTTTCGGACGAACCCATCGACCTTCGATCAACTATCGTGCCAATGAGGTAAGGAGGTCGATGTTTACACCGTCGAAATCGAGAGTTTGCAGACGAGTTGAAGGACCCAGGGAAAATATTTGACTTTAGAGATATGAACGAGAATTTAAAATACCATTTAAAGTTAAGAAGAAAATTTTTTATCGGGATTAAGGTTAAAGATATGTAATTTAAAAAAATTGTTTAGTAAATCTTTTTCATATTAGGACATTTGTAATTCTTCAAGAGACGGACATTTAAATTAAATTATTCAAAACAATACTGCCACCTTGACCTAAAGAAATAAATTAGCAGTCCGAGGAGGAAATCTACATATACATATAAAGCTGAATGCCTGTGAGTGTTTCCAATAGTCCTGTACACACTTGAGACTATTGAAACCAAATTTACAGCACGTCATAAATTTTGCCAGCGTTTTTTAAATATTTTGGAACTGCTTTAGAACTTCTTTCATTTTTTCTCTGTTTTTAATAATTTCTTCCAGTGTAATTGTAAATCTGACTTAATTCCATTCCCGGATTATATATTATTTAATAGTCGATTGTAAATGTAACTGTTGCTTGACGTCTCATAATTGTTATTATCAATTGCATTGCTACTTGTTTGTTTAGAAATTCTGCAGGTGGCAGAAAACTTGGCTCCTCAATTCGCACTCCAAACTGGCAAACTGCCAATCGTGCAACATATGAGATTATAGTCAACAAATGGCGGGAAATTAAATAAAAATTAATAACTTCGAGAATTAATAAAAATAGTATATCATTTCGGAATAAGAGAATCTTTGCGTGCAGACTGGCTGCCCACACGAAATATTATACGGGATAACTGGAAATAACGTCTGGAAAGTCGCTCGAGCAAAATTACTACAATTTAGATTACAGTTCTTGATTGCCACATCACGTCTCGTCTTGGTAGTTGTAATAAATAGAAAAAAAGTTGTAATAAAAGACGAACAAGTGGGATCCTTTTAAATTAAAAAATCCCAAGAGAATTCAAATACTGTATATGTATAGTTGTCAATTTAAAAGCGTTGGATCTTTAATTTCATTTTTTAATTTTTTAAGAATATTTACTTAATATCAAAATACACTGTGACTTTCACAAGGCTAATGCAATTATCAATTATAAACCTTTACGACCTGAACGTGATTTGATACGTGACCTATGAAATCAAGAGATCGTATCAGCAATTTAAAGAGTGTCAATTGAAACGAAGATTTGGACTATAAATCGCTACATTGATCCGATTGTTTTATCAGAAGTACCTTGACACTAATCAGAATTAAAATTCAACATTGATTGCTGACAATGAACAATTTATGAATAAAAATAAGTTTTTAATAAATCTACATTTATATAAAACTGAATTTTTGAAAATCCTTTAAATTCTCGATGAAATTGTTTTAAATACTTTTAAATTCTTTTCCTTTTTATGGAAGAAGCGCGTGCTAAATACAAAATTACTTTCTCACTTCGAAGCAAATTATTACTTTCCTGTTGTGTGATCTCGTTACATTGCGTACATTAATTATCTGCTAATGTGAGCACTAATTACTCCTTTTTTTGTAATATTTGTTTATATTGTGCGTGCACAGTTTGCAATTCAAAGGGCGCTTATACCCACTTTGCACGCAAGGGGGCGTGGTAATAAAACGAAAGTTGAATGGTTAAATGTCGCCCTTCAATATTTCCTCCCTTAAGGAGACAAAAATTATTCTGGAGTTTCTTAATAGCTTTCCATTTTTATTCAGCAGACATCAGTAATAGTGGGAAAGCAAATTGAAAAATATAAATTCAGGGCTTGGTGAACCTTTTATAGGGAAACTTAAGGCCATGTTCTAAATATTTACATTTATAAACAATGTTATTTAACTTTTTTTTTGTTTTACTAAAAATTTAGGACCAGATAAACTAATACATGGCCTTAATAAAGTAGATTCTGGTAGATTCATGTTCTCCGGGTCAAGAGGCTGGAAAGAAGTTTCTGAATAAGAGCCTATATCCGCTTGGAAAGAAAGGGTACTTGGTGTCGAGATGCAACGCCCAGATCGATGCACCTCGGTTTTCGCTTCTTCGTATAACTTCGTTCTTTTAAATATTTGCAATATGCTTCGATAAAAAATTCTCCAGAAGAGTTTCCCTAGACAATCTTTAACTCCACTTTGGTTCTGATTGGCTACGAAACGTAGTCGAATCTATTGTGCAGTAAAACTTACTAAAACTTACTTACTGTCTCTTTTTTCAGTTTCAAAAAATTGAAATCAATTGAATTATGTATTAACAATATTTTTTATTTTTCAGTGAGGGAAGAGAAAAAGTACGAGTTTCTTTAGTTGGAGCACAGCCGTCACTTGCAACGCCTGGAGTCCTTTTACTCGATCCAATTGGTCCTTCGACAGGACACCTGATAGATATCATGGCAGCAAGCCCTGCAGAACTTTTGACCACACACACCGAGCACACCACCCCTACCTACCACACGCAAATAAGGTATAGCTTTAAAACTCCAACGATAAATCAGACTCGATAAATGGAACGTACGATTATTTATCCATTTCCAATTAGCAAAGGCCAGGCGTAAACTTTATTGGTCGACTCATACCAATAAACAAAATCCTTGGTTCAGTCATTATAGGTTGTTACCTATTCACCTTCTTGGTTCCTCATACAGGAAGTTTTGTAGTCGTTACATATCTTGACAATTGATTAGAATGTTGGTATTAGACTTTTATCGACTATGGCAATACAAGCATAATTCAAAGTTGATGCAAGACGACTTTTACGATCTTAGGATTCTTTATTGAGTAGAAGATTAGTATTAAACAGTTTCTCTCTTTCACTGTCAAGCTTCTCCTATTTGTTACGATGCTCCTGTCTGTCGTAACACCTGGAACAATGAGAAGGCTGACCACTTTGAATGAAATTCTTAACATTGATTCATTTGCTGCCACGTTGAATGAATTCAGTTCATAAAGCGGAACAATAATATTAAAAGTCTCATTCCGAGAACAATGTGCCTAATTGATTCATTGCATTAAAAAAGCCTTTCATTACAAAGTTGTGAAAGAGCTGCTTGTTACAAATATTCATTCACCGTCTGTATTAAATGAATATAATATTTAAAAAAATGAGATACGGATGAAAGAGACTGTCGGGTATTAAAATTTTACTGAGGCTGTTCGAATATTCCCAAAAATCTCCATAAATTGTGTTTATTATAATTTTTAATTTACCTGATTTTGACTCTTCCTTTTGAAATTTATGCCAGGTTGAGCAATTGTTGATAAATTAAGAAGCTTGAAGTTCTTCTGCTGATTGCTTTTTATTATTCAGTTGTTAGGAATTTATTCTTTGCCTTCTACATTACTAGATACACATCTGTGGAAAACTCGGCAATGAATTTTGCAATAGAATAGACAATAATACCGCTTACGTGGAAGTTCGAGAGTATTTTGGTTGGAAACCGGTGTGGGAGAAATAGCGGGAGTAGAAAACCTTGAGTTTCAGAGGAAGTAGAAGCAAAAAGCTGCGCCTGGCTTGGAAAAAAGTTACGTCACCTGAAATAGATTCGCTAGCGAAAATTTATCTGGCATAACAACATGAAATGTTTTATTTAAAGGAAAAATAACAGTGTAAAGTTGCTGATATTTTTCTACCGTCTATTTTAAGAAAGAGTAATTTTCTTTAAGAAAAGTCTTTCAACTAGATTGTGGGATAGGCTGAAGAAAGAATATGGACTTTTGCCAAACCTCGCTATTACAGAACCTATACTCTTAAGTTACCACTCCTGCTTTATCTCCCTTATGAGCATCACTACCACAAATCTTGTTACCCCTATAGAGTATCGAAATAATTATACGCGTCTTATAGCGGTGGGAAAACATAACATGGAAAATTAATAATATTAAAATATAAAAATCGGAGAAAACCGGGAGAAACCAGGGAATTTCATTTTGAACCGGGATTAAGCGCTATAAATTTAGTTAGACATATAAGTCGAGGTATAGTACTTTTAAGAAAAATTAAAGTTTTTTATGTCTGCCGTAAAAAGGGATTTATTATGAAAATACTTCGAAAATTGCAACTAAAAAGTGTCAGCGCGCAAACGATCCCATAGGGATATTTATGGGTTAAAGGGACCCCTAGGGCGGGGGGGGGGGGAGATGTGATAGGGATGCAATATCGAAGCGAAAATAACGATGTCAATAAAATAATATCGATATTTCCAATTTTTTCAATATTCAACATAAAGAGGGAAGATTAAAGATTTTGATATTTATGATATAGATATATTATCATATATTCGACATATATATTAAATTATACGATAATTATACGATGTACGATGACTCATCAAAGTTCCAAGGTTGAAAATGAGATAATAGTTAATTTCGAAAGTTAGAAAATAAGTTTAAAAAATACAAAAGGGGGAAAAATGTTTCGACTTTTGATGTCACGGCACCGGTACGTTACGTTCCTGGTGGGGAAGATCGATATAGCGTGGGTGGACGCACAGAGGCGCGGTGAAACACGGCAGCCAGCACTAGCAGTCGTGCTGTCGGCTGCACCGAGAACGCATTCGCCGATTGCCCTCAACTTCCGGTTTCACTCTACAAAAACTATTTTTACTTTTCCGTCGAGTCCCTTTATAAAATGTCGAACGAATCGGCTTCGCCCGAAAAGTCGTGCTCGCTCTTATGTCAAACCAGATAATGCAAGTGAGAATTCGACGAGTTATTTATCAATTCTCAATGCTCAAACCATAAATATCCAATTAGCACGTGAAACTCGTTATTCTACTGATTGCCTTCGGCGAATCTAGATCTACAAATGATTATTTTTTAATGATTGAATCGAGAAATTGCGAAAACTCAAAATCACTTGGTGCAAGAGTTGCAGGGGAAGTATATTGTGCCCGTAAATCAATGCAGATGAAATCCTGGAAAGGAAACTCAAAAACTTTCAAACTCGATAATCTATCAGTGATTGTTATTCATTTTCGTATAGTGGATGTGTATTCAATTCTATATCAAGTTCTTTCAAGAATATATATTTAAATCTACCCTTGGGCGCATTAAACTGCGCTTCAAACAAAAATTTCCACGTTCTTGCCTTGTTTATATTTAACACATTATTAGTACAAGATTCTACCTAAAAACTGAGCAAATATTTACTTTACTTAAATCTCTGGCTTCGAGGAAAATATTCTCCGCACAGGACTCACTGCGTTCGATATTGATTACAATTATATATTTAGTTTTAATAAGCTAAATTCTAGAAAGGTATTTCAATTTTTGAGAATCTTCTAATTAATTTTAACTCTCACATTCTTTTTTTATATTATCTTTGACGTTTATTCTGAAAATGGTTTGACAGATACTAATTTCCTGTTTTTTTCGAATAGTGTGATTAATTTTAAAATTGATCTGACTTGCGTAGTGTTTCTTAAGGCGAGGAATTCGAGTACAACGTCGCCAAAGATAGCTAGATCGCGTAGGACCGTGACCTGCCTCAGTCGAGTTCAAATTCGTCCTAAACAGTCCAACTCTCGATCCAAGTTCCGTGTCTGCCAATGAACGAGATTTATATTTATAAAACTCTTTTGCATTTTTAAATGTCGATAAAACGTTCTTTTTGCTTACAACTTCCGTAATTTCGAGTTCCTTAACCATTTTCGTTAACTAGATGATATAAAAATATCATACCTATGAAATTTATTTCTAAATAGAAGTTTTTCTTATTTCAGTTTTTTTGAAACACTTTTTTTGATCTATAAAAAATTATGGCCGAGGCATTCGCTACTTTTAACTCTGAAAATAACGGGTTTAACTCAGTCGAATCAAGGCACCCTCGGTTATTGAAGCATCACCCACTGTCCTTCTTGTAATTATGCTTCTCGCCAAGCATTGAATTGCTCATTACCGATGACATCATGAAAATTAAGATTCACTTACGTTTTTAATGATTCAAAACTTCAGGCGCATGAATATTTGCCCAAAACTATACTTTTTCGAATCGTAATTTGTCATCATTTTTCGTTAATGTTTATTAACGAAACCGAAATTAATAAATATTTTCAGAATATTTAATAAACACTTTCAGCACTGTTATTTTTATTCAGAATTTTTTAATTTCGGAAATTAAAATTTTCTGGAATTTGGTTTTCCGACAAAAAGATGTCTCATTCGGTCAAGTCAATTGCAATAAAATGAAGATTTGGAAAAGTAGAATTTGAGGGATACTCGTGCTCCTTGAAATAATCTCAAAGCTTTAGAAGTAATGGAATTTCCATGAAGCACTTCAATTTCCAAACAGTCGTTAAATTCCTGCACTCGACCTGCACTCACGATAACAAATTTCCTTTCAGAGTAGAATTGATTTAAAAAGCAAATTTGATGTTATTTTTCTTTGCTGATCATATCATGCAAGAACAAATGTTCGCTCTTCACTGAAATTTGAAATCGAACTTATACAATCTTCAATGTTTAATGACTGGCCTTGTAAGTCGAATATAGACTAATTTACTTTGAAAAGTAATTGCAATTCGAGCTTTATTACGATGAAACGATGAATTAATTTCTCGAGATCTTTTCTCCCTCACCTTCCTTAGTGATTAAAAAAATGATAAAGTAATTGTTTTATTCAATTTTCAAAACCGAGAGGTGTATATAAATATTAAAATTTTCCCTCACTAACTGGCAATGTTACCGTAGTCTATACTAGTGTTACCTAGTGACCTATATACCCGAACGCCATCTAGAGGCACAAGAGCCATGACCCATATCCCATATACGATCACTGCTGCACCTATCGCACCCCCATGGGGATGAAATACATAAAAAGAATTGGCGTTACGTCACGGTGATAGTCAACATTTTTATCCGCAAAATGTCAAAGTATTCGGTATTTTTCTCTGGTTGAATTCTTCTGAATTTATCCAAATGTTCCTTAAATTCTTTTCATGTGAATTATTGTTGTTTTTAATTAAATTTTTCTTGAATTCAACAAGGAAATCTTGAGATCTAGATTTCTCTAACTCTGACCTGCATTCTAGCTGAATTCGAAAAACTGACTCACCGCAAACTTTTTACTTGGTTCCAAAATTCAACAACACTTAAATAAAAATCCCTATCGTTTATAAATTTTTCTTTCCAGTTTTACATGACTAATTATTTTGATACTGACATTAAAAAATCGGATGGAAAGATAAATTGACTAGTTGAGTGGGAAGCGATGGATGTTAACAGACTCTTCTTGCATGGATGGGTTTAACTCGCGTTAAGGTAGACTTCCATCACCGAGAGGAGAACAATACCGTCGTTTGTTTCGATTTTGTCGCGAAGCACGGAAGCATTGACACTATCGGTTATGCTCGAATGCTTCCACTGCACTCATCTTCCTGTTGCACCATAGTTGCAAAAAAGTCTCAGAGCAGTCAACTGAGGATGCACCTCAAGAATCGTTCACGTCAATCAGACTGATATAATCGGCCCAATTAAGGGTGTTGAAGCCAAGTTCCAATCTAAAAACTCGATTTCTTCATTTTACTTGACAAATATTCAAATTGAAATTTTTTCCCTGTGTAGAATTAATCAATTTTTAACCAGAATTATGCGTACAGAGCGAGAAAATATCTAATTCAAATATTTTTTAAGTAAAATGAAAATATTGAATTTTGAAGTCAGATTTTGAATTCTTCGTTACAGATAAGAGTATCAACTTTGATCCGTAATCAACTCTGAAAAGACATCTAACTAACTCAATCCGGTTTTTCCTAATTCTTCTTCCTTGATTACAAATTGAGAGTTTTCAAACTTAAAGTTTAAAAATTGTGCAAATTGCTGTTTTCACAGTGCACTCATTAGAAGAAGAATTAACCACGGAAGCCATGCGAGGTTGGCAAATAAAGAACAATCGATATAATAGTCTTGCGTGACGACATATGTATTCATTCTGTATCTTTCAGTGTAAGGGTTGAAATGAAAGCGCCCGTTGCCTGTCGTTGACCCCCATTTCCTATTCTCTGTGAACGAGTTTTCCACCAATCCCGTCGCGCTCTAAAGCCTCTATTACAAAAAATGTAAGCAGAAGGTGATGAGTCTGAAGAATGTTGATGAATTCGAGTCAGTGAACTCTTGGGGAAAAAAAATATGTCCTCTAAGTCTTTCAATTCTAACTCTAAAAAGGGTCTTTAAAGGTCTTATTTTCGAGATTTTCCGCAATCGTTATTAAGAATCTCTATGCGCGATATCCTTTGCTTTAATTCAAGTATTTGATATTTATAAAAAAAATACTACGAAACAAGCAAAATATTTAAATGTTCGAATTTAGATAAAAGTACGAAATCGAAGTAGGCTGGATACTATTGATCCTTGCAACTTTCACAACTGGAAAGCGTTTGTATAAATACGGGACTCTAAGGATTACTCTTGGGATTTCTATCACTATTACTCTATTCGAAATTTTTTATACGAATATATAAAATAGTTTCTAGAGGTTCAATAAACTTCTAATAGAGAAAAAGGAATGTTCATTTTCCTGGAACTAACGAAAGCATCTAAAGAACTCTAAAAAGATATAAAAAGTACTATAAAGTCATTCGGCCCCTTAATTTTTTAAGATGTAACGAATTCTTGTCGGAAGCTTAATTTAATCTTTAAATAGCATACTCAATGGGAAACGGAGGTTTATGTTTCATGGTATTCATAAAGATCTCGCCCCCCCCCCCTTAAAACTATAGAATCAGCTCTTAAAAATAAATTGGATGCTGAGTAACTTGTCTGTAGGCGGATTCCCGAAGGTCGAGCTCAATTCAGTTTAGGAAAACGAAAAGTTTGGATACGTGGTATTTTTTCCACAGAATCGTAAAATTGTGCAATATTTACTCTTTGGATTCAAAATTCACTAAGTATCCGTTTTATTAAAAGAAAACTAAGAAACTGTTTCAAAAGAATGTGGTTTGACATTGAAGAAAGATAACTATCAATCGTACAATACAGTACAATAAATATCTTTCCACAGGAATGGACACTTGAGTTAAAAAATATGTGAATTAAACAGTGCCTCTTAATTATATTTAAAAAATTAAATACCAAGTGTTTTTTGTTTTCCAATCTTTTTTTTTTGGAGGGGAAAAGTTGTTTGCAAATGATAGTCTCAGAATTATTGAAAGAAACTATTTGTGAAAAATGACGACAACTCATGGAGGCCACGTTTACTACGTGATCAAAGTACCAAAGGATGTGGATGGTAATGAAAGGTAATTAATTATCAATTAAAGAGAAATTTCTCTTAAGACCATGTATTACTTGTATTTTATTCCCTTTTCGACTTTTGGGAAGAGATTAAAAAAAGTAAGTCAGTGGATGAAAGAATAGAAAAAGGATAGTATATTTGTAGTTATATATCGACCCAACTTTGCCTGTCGATAGGGAATAGGCGCAGTACATATCTACAACAAAAGTTCAAGTATCGAACGATCTGACACTCCTTTTTTCTTGGACCCTTTTCTTTTCTGTTCCTATTACCTCTTGTCCCAAATTTTAAGTCACCTACATTCCACGCTTGGCGATTCGACAAAATTTCTGATCACGAAACGCCTGGTTAGCTTTAAATATATATATACATCAACGGTCTTTGACCTTTTTATTAGTTATCTCTAGCCTAGAATAATATAATATCCATTTTATTTAACCAATATTATAATTGGATATTTTTACGCTCTGTAGTGCTATTAATTCTTTAAATATAAATGTGCATACAGGGTGAAAAAATGTTTAATTTTAATACTCTTTTCATAAAATTAAAAACTGGAATTTTGAGATTAGATTTTGAATTGAGGCTTGAAAAATAAAATTTAAGCAAAAATTCAAGATTTTAAAGATTCGTTAATCTTGACCTCTAAAAAATTGTAATTTCCTGGATCATTTCCTTGCAAAAATTATAATCGATATTCTTGTGGATAAAGTTAACTCTGTAATCGCGGGAGGAAAAGAAATCGCTGTCCGCCGATTGTATCGGAAGTCCCGTTGATGTTATTTCCGTTTGCTGGGTAAAACTTCCGACGTTTTCCAAGATTTCTTCATTTATTCGTATAAAAGACTCGATTTAGATAGATCGAGAGAAAAAAATTCATAATAATAGAAAGAGAAGGTCTTGGACCATTCTGAGCTTTAGGTATACATGTGAATAGAGTTTCGAACGTTCAAATGAACGAAATATTTTTTTCAAATTATATTTTATCCAGAAATATTGTGTCAACTAAAAATAACAATCAGGCTTACAAGTTTATTTAATTTTTTATTATTTTCAATGTAAATAAATCAATATTTAAAAACTTTTTATAGTTACAAATACAATTAATACAAAAATTCGTTCATTTGAACCTTCAGAACTTTTCAATCATAGGTATACGACAAATCTATATACATTTTGGCCTCGGTTCGGTTTATAAAAGAGTTACAGGTTGATACGACCAGATATGAGGAGGATATAATAAACTAAAAATAACTCTTGACGTAATTCAGAAAGAGCGACACTAGTTGCACTTTATGACTTAATACCAAGTAATTTGTAAACACTAGATTCGAAATAAAATATATTATTTTAAAGATTGTCGAAAGATATTTTGAAACTATTTTCAACCTTATACAATTTTTTTACTTGATTTTTGTAATCTTTTAAAATTGTTTAAATTATATTTATATCCCTTTTAATTTCTTGAAATCCAGGTAAATTTCTGCTGAACCTAAATTTATCTAAAACTTTTTTTTATAATGTTTTATTTACTCTTGATTAAAAAAAAAATGAAAACATTTTTCTTATTATTTTTGAATTTTTAATACATACTCAGAAAAATAAAAATGATATTTGCTGTAAAAGGTGGCAAAAGACGGAAGTTATTCGATATTTTAAGTGGACTAACACGCTTGATAGAATTCTGATTTCGGTTTACTGGTATCGGTAAGCTACGTATTATTACCTTGCAATTATATAGATCCAATTCAAGAGTTAATGTCATGGTCGAAGCACAAGGTGCGGCTTTTCAGTATTTCGCATGGTCTGCTAGCGTTCCTATGGATTTTCTCTTTTCGAATTTATTTTAATACATAATTATTAATATTAATATTTTTTGCTCAGTATATGTATTTCTTTTAGAAAAAGAAATGTGTCCACAGAGCGAAAAATATTTTAATTTCAATACTTTTTCCCCAAAACGACAAATTCCAAAGCCAATATCCCTAATTGGAGAAGAGAATCGTAAAAATTGAAAAAATGGCGTACAATGAAATTTACATACATCTTTATTATTTGTTACAGTACCGACAGTGGATGGGATAACCCCTTCAGGCCCGATGGGGACTTATCGAGAGAAGCCGACGAAATAGTCGAGTTAATCAAAGGTGGGAAGCCTATAACGCCGACCCCAGGACAAAATGGTCCACCCTTGCCAGGATGCGAAGGACAAAAAGGCGAGCACGATTCAAGTTCGAGTCCCCTTCTGGATTCGACGAGGCAGGGAAATGGAAATGCTCATAGCACGCCGTTAAAAAATAACCAGCAACCCGTCAATGAAAAAGTGTGTACCCTAGATTTTAAAACCTCTCAACTAGAAGGCATAAATTATTATTACATAATCATAAGCATAAATGATTAACAAACTGAAAGTAACATATTTATTTTGTTTCATTTCAGGTGGGTTCGGCAACAAGTGCGACCGTAGAAGTCGGCAGGGTGACAGCCCAGGGTCCCGGAGACGCGTCGCAAGTGGAGCACGTGACCTTGAAGAAGAAACCCAAGTGCAAATGCTGCGTGCTCCAGTAACAAGACCAAGAGGAGAGAGATAATAAAGCATCGAACTCGTCTCCACGGAGAATCAAACTCTGATTGAGTCCTCGACAATTCAGCACAGCCTGTCTAGACTGTACTTCCGGTTTGAAGAGCCAGGCTTTCGACCGCGAGTTTCGACAGTGACGACAAAGATAAAACCCACGGGAATGAAAGCGTCTCATTTCCTAGCCCAGGGCGCTGATGTCGACGTCCCAGTATGTCGCAAAATGTCTCCTCACGTCTTTCTCCTCCACCAGGAACAAAAAGAATTTTATCCAAAATCACTGACGTCTGCTGTGAAAATGAGGACGACAAAGAAAAAAGTCAAATGACACTTGTTTGACATCTGATTGTCAATTGACGATCCGGAAGGATGAAACAGACACTGAAACTCTTATAACAAGTGATACGACACGGAACGAGACGGGAAATATATTGAAATATATTGTAGATACAGAATAGTAGCTATAGCTTATATGCTTTTATTATCGTGGTTACTATCGATAAGATTGTCGTGGCCAGACAAGCCAGAAGAAAACTTTGAGCCGTGTTTTTTCGAAAGAGGATAAAATTTCTCTCTTTAGGGGTGTTGGATTCAAGTTCGACCCTTAAAGTTCAAATTCCTCATTTTACAAAAACAAATTTAAGAATAAGAATTTTTTCACTCTGTACTCACAATTCTATTTAAAAAATGAGCACCGCTACAGAGTGAAAAAGTATCAAATTATAATATTTGTCGAGTAAAATATGGAAATCGAATTCAGAGATTATATCATGAATTCAACACCCTTAAGAAAAAATAGCTCTTATCGTCTTCTTGTGCGATTCTGGAAAGCTCGTTTATCTTCTAAAGAAAAACCTAATTTTACTTGCACCTACAAAGTGCAGCTACGAGCTTTAGAAGAATTTCGCACTCAGAGTAAAGATTCAGGATTTTTGAAGTGAAATTGTAAATATTAAATTTTCTCGTCGCGAGTACGAGAATTGTGATGCCAGGAGCGACAAGGAGTTCAGAGAGTTCCAGAGTTTTCGAAATAACTTTTGAACTCTCTAGTTCCTTGGGCTTCGATTTCCGGTTGCTGCTAGTGCACAAACTAATGTAAAACACATAATTTTTAAGCAGGCGTTGTTTTCGTTGTGATTTATTTACCCACCACATAATCTAGGAGATGTGCACGTTAAACTTTATTTATTTTCGTTTCGAGTAGCTAGAATCCTCATCGAGTACCTACATGTCCTACATTATACATAGATTCATGTGCAGGTAATTTATGTAAGTTTATAAAATTCTATGTAGTGATGCAATATCGAAACGAAAATATCGATATTTACAATATTGATATATTGGACTTGAAAATATTGCTATCAAAAATATCGGTATCGGGAAAATAATAATATTGAAATTACTATGCTGTAATATCAAAATATTGGAAATATTATTTTCCGATATTTTTGATATCCATATTGTAAATTTCAAAATTATTAATCTTCCTCCCTCTTTATATCGAATATTGAAATATCTATATTTTCATGACCGATATTGTAAATATTGTTTATTTTCTCTTCGATATTGCATTACTATCACTACTCTTATGTGTATATATTTATACATACTTATGCTGTGTCAGACGTATTTTTCGTTTCTTTTTTTTTAATTCTCGCGACACTATTTTATTTGCCAATGTAGCGAGTCAATGTATTATACATATTGTAAGTAATAATGAAATCCTGAATATTTACTGCAAATCGTGGTAAAGATTAAGTATTTCGAAGTTCAAAATGCCACCGGAAACTGGAAGGCAGAAATCATTGATACCAATTGCATAAAATCTTATTTAAAATTTTAAAATCTAACTTCAAAATTCCATCTTTTCATTTTACAAAAACAGTAATAGAATCATACATTCTTTCGCTCTGTATGCATATTTCTATTTAAAAAGTGAATAGCGCTACAGAACGAAAAAATATCTAATTGTAATATTTATTAAATAAAATAAAGAAATCGAATTTTGAAGTTTGAACTTGGTTTCAATACCCAAGTACCATTTTCTTCATAGAACGGTTGTCTTACTAGGTGATTTAAAAAATAAGATTTGGTCTCATGCATTTGACATCAAAGTTCGTTTTCCTGATTCAAGCCGTTTTGGCAGAAATCACAAGATGAAATACCAATTTATTCTTGTCGGTAAAGGCGAGATCTACCGTGAAAATTTGTCTTAAAGTACAGACGTTTTAAACGTTTTAATCACTTCTCGTCTAGTTCCATTTCTTTTTTATTGACACTATTCTTCGCTAGACTTCGCCGTAATCGTTTTCATTCCGGGTTATCAGTTGTTCTGTCAAAAAACTAATTAAGATAGAATTTTATAATTTGACTTAATAAGGGATGTTTGGTAATCCGGAATTTTTTAAATCTCGCTTTGCGATGCAATACTTTTATTTTATATCTTTTCTCCTTAGAAAGCAGTTTCAATTTTAATTTTTAAGTTGAATCTAATTCAAATAGAATTTCTTTATAAAGTTCATTTTGAAACAAAAAAATCAGTTTAAGAGCGTTGGGTCCAGGTGAAATAAGTACGAATATAAAGCGAAACAATATCTAATTATAATATTTATTAGGTAAAATGAGGAAACAAGATTTTGAGGTGAAAATTTAGATCCAACACTCTTAAATAAAATTAATTTCAAAGAGATATCGATGAAAAGTATTGTATATTAATTATAGATATTTCCTCAGCATAGGGGAAGTTGAAAAACCTAGGGACTAAAGTTCGATCGGCTCGATTGCATTTCAATCTTCGACTCAGTTTTTTTATACGAAGCGACTTTGCAAAAGGAATTTTAGCGCGAACCCAAATCAAAGATTTTTTTACCGCCGAAAGCTGATTATATTCTTTTACAAGTATATGTACGTCGACGTTAGATTTCTAACTTTTTAACAAAACGAAAATGTGTTTTTAGCCAATTTTCTTAAGGAGAGAAAATAGAAGGAAGCTGCAGAAATAAGTTGCAAGCCCTTGTTAATCATGACATGTAATTATTGTTTAGTCGCGACGATCAGCGTTCTAAGTGAGAGGAATGACTGGATGGTTAGATTATAACGATGATTTGAATTTATTTAGAAAAGTTCCCGCGGATGAACGGTAGAATACTCGCATGCACGAAAATGTAACATCTGTCCCACGCAGCCGAGCTTACAGATATTAAACGAACATTAAATGTCTTGTTAAAAAAAACATCTTTATTTGTCCATATATTTGTCCTGCTTAGAGTTTTCAAGTTTTCTGAAGATTACCTAAGACTCAAGACCAATAATAACTGATTAAAAGATACTCAAGAGAATTAGTAATTTATGTGCCTCATTGTGCTAGATTCTTAGAAAGTAAACTTTGAATAAAATCCCATTGTTGTTTGTATCAACAAATCTCAAAGTAATCAAAAAGGAATATTCCGGCGTAGGCGTCATCAGAAGATAACAAAATTTCATAGTCGTTTATTATATGTAATTAACGAATTTATTTGAACTAGAATGTCATGCGCGCATCTTCAATAATAATTTATGTTTATGATAATACTTTAAGATATTAAGTTACTTGAAGAAACCTCTTCTTTATGATAGGATAGGTTTCTTCATCTTGCGCTAAAACTATTGAAACAAAATATTTTTTCGCTCTATATAAAATCTTCTAATGCAAAAAAGAAAAGCGTTATAGAGCGAAAAAATATCTAATTATAATATTTGTTGACTAAAACGTGGAAATCAACTTGTGAAGTTAGAATTTGGATCCAACACCCTAATCTCTTTTTCTGGGTTCTTGATTTGCTAATTTACTTAATTAGTGTCTACAGCATCTAAGAATTCTCCATATGAATGTTCTTAATTTATAGTAGTGCGCCTTCACCCATATATGGTGGCAATTATTTGCCAACAGTTTGAAATTTATTGTCTCCAACTGAAGAGTCGTCAAAGACCTCAAAGGCCACTAGGATCTGATCATCGACTCAGGGTACTCCATATGATCTCTTGAACCTTTAATAGGATGCGTTCGCCTTCTCATATAGTTGAGAATCTATTATCTATTCTATAGTCTGTAGTTCTGAAGTGCATGTAGTATCTTCGCTGACATTTGTGTCCCGAACCCACATTCCAAGATCCGCACGGTAGCGACTAGCGATTCCGACATCGCGAATTCTTCTTCTTCGATCGAAGGGCACGGCATAACCCAGGATTTAAATAGTAGTTAAACGTTATGTCTCTTTATGCTGCTACCTTAGTTAGTTCTCGATTTTATATAGTTTCTGAGTTACCCAAGAATAAGCATTTCACGATCATCTTTCTTCTCAACCCACGATTACCGTGTTCTGATTTCAAAAATAAATCATTCCTCAAGCTTGATTCCGAGTTTATATGATTTAATCGCTAGGAATAGTATTTAATTTCATCATTTTCTTGTAATATGTCTTATTCTCCGGGCTGATTTGTGCCTGTGATGTTAGGTGACCCTTCACGTTCGCACCTTTTATCGAAAAAAAGTTATTGTGGTATTATTATTATTTTCTTGGAAAATCACAACACTACTTGATATATAATAATTCTATCTAAACTTAATTCAATGAAAAATCAGTTGAATTTCACTGATTCGCAGTCAGATTTCACTTCTTCTTAGTGACTCTTTTCTCACGATTTTAATCATTGAAAAATTTAATGAAACTTTCAGTGACATAGATACATAGTTAAATAGATTTTAATTTCGCACCTCTGCAAATTCTTCCTTTAAGTATTATTCCTTGTGAATCGTTTCCGAATTAAAAAAAAATATTTAAAAGTCACCCAAGGTGAATATAGCTAAGAGCTAGCTGTAAATTTGATCCTGTATTTTTAATTTTATGGCGCTCTTTTGATGAATACTTTGCTTCCTTATGATGAAATAGCAAAACTATGTATTTGCTTCCTCATACAGGAAGCATTAATAATTTTTCTTACGTCAGCTTTAAATTGTAATAATTTTAAGTTATAATTGAAAAATCAATTTTTCAAAATTAAAAATAACTGTAATTTTTCAGCTTCTCAACAAAATCAATTAATCTTTCGGTAATTCGCATTTTCCAGGAATTTATCTGTTTTATTTATTTTTTTTTGCAAAAAGATTTTATTCCATTTTCTTGGGGGCTTTTAATTGATCTTTGAATTTAAATTGAATTTCTTGAAGTCGTTAAAATTTTTTTTTAAATAACTAGTGAACTTATTGGATTTTACAATTCACATGTTTGGACCTAGATGGGAAGCTGATATTTATTCTGAATTTTTTTTGTATATTGTATATTATAAATCATGTAACACAGATTGAAGAAAAGACCCTTTTGTCCCATTTTATATGGAAAAAGTCGTGCATGGGAATCGTGATTCGAAGGGGGTATAGACATAGACACATGTGAGATAATTCGTGACCTACGTCTCCTGTCGATCCTTCTTGTTCCATAAGATCGGAGAAGGCACATAAACGGTACACTATATAAAGATGAAGAATCAAATGAACGGCAGATGCTACTAGGATCTCGAATCGTGTGCATTATGTAGTCACAAAGTTAAGTGTAATTAAAGTGTTCATAATGAGACAACGTGCGATTTATACTTTCTTTTTAAGGTCTGTGGTACGTTACAAAAAACAGTGTTTACCGGTTTAAAAAAACTCATTTTTAATTCATTATTAGTAGAAATTCATCCAGCGTTGCCTGGAATTTTAAAAGGTTTCAAGTGACTTTAAACAATTTCAAGAGATTTAAAAGAATTTCACAAGATTTTGAGTGATTTTGGGGACTTTAAAAATATTTTAAGTGATTTAGAGAAATTTCAAGAACTTTCTAAGCTAAGAGATTTACAGAAGATTTTAGGGAATTGCAAGATATTTAAGGGTGTTGGAGCCAAGTTCTAATCTAAAAATTCGATTTCCTCATTTTACTTAAGAAATATTATAATTGGAATTTTTTCCCTCTGTAGGATTAATCAATTTGTAACTAGAATTATGCGTACAGAGCGAGAAAATATCTAATTCAAGTATTTTTTAAGTGAAACGAAAATATTGAATTTTAAAGTTAGATTTTGAATTCCTCTTTTGATGCAAAAAGTATCGAAACTAAATATTTTTTCGCTCTGTACGCAATATTATATTTGAAAAAAGATTAGAGATTAAAGAAAAAATATTTATCTATAATTGTCGTTGGGTAAAATGGAGAATGGAATTTTGAACTTAACACTTGGTTCCAACGCCCTTAAAGGAATTTTCATTAATTTTATAGTGTTTTTAAAAGGATTGCAAAAATTAGATTTAAAAAATAATGAAGGAAATGAAAAAAGTTCGCCAGCACTTTCAAAATATCTTACAAAAATCGTAAAATCACTCACAATTGTTGAGTAAAATGGAGAACTGAATTTTGAGATCAGAATTTGGATCTAGTACCCTTAATGAAAATGGTATATTTAGGTGCTGTATTCTTTGATCTTAACACGGAGCAAAGCGGATATATTGTCAGCAGATCAAAAAGCACCTCCCTTTGCACGAGGATCCGGTGGTCTTGTATTGCCATTACCCTTGGAAGGAACACCTAGAGTTAGCCAGCCGGCCGGAAAAAGTGAGGATGGAGTACAGAGAGAAGAAGTCTCCTCGTTTAAAAAAGTAGGGGATGAAACCATTCGTGTAGTTGAGGGTAATTTTGGATACAATAGTCCAGAAGGGCTTGCAATCTCTGTCAAGTAAGTTTTATGTTTTATCACGTCTTTTCACCTTGTATTCCAAAAAGTAGAAAAAGTTTACTATATCCTTGGAAAATCTTCCTATAAATTAAACAATAGATCTCTACTTTCTCTAATTGACCTTTTATCCGTGGGAACACCCCTCAAATGGTATTTTTAATTGCAGATATAAAGCAGATGAAAATGGAAACAGAGCGAGTTTTAAGTTTGGAACTGGAGGATCTCAATCTGGAGGCGGAGGAGGTACTAAAGGGGGTGGACCAAGTAAAGGTGGAAGTGGTGGAGGCGGTCGTGGACCAAGTAAAAGTGGAGCCGGAGGCGGTGGTGGACCAAGTAAAGGTGGAGCCGGAGGCGGAAATGCTGGTGGCGGTGGTGGACCTGGAGGAGACAGCAAGACTTATTTACCTCCGAATAAAAATGGAAAAACTGGAGACAGGAGTTACTTGCCACCCAGCTAAACTATATACAACCAGTTAGTTAATTTTTAAATAAAAATTTTAGTGACTACTTTAACATTTTATCTCTATTAAGAATATTACATTCACTAAATTTTCTATTGACACGAAAGAAATCTACTTAGAATTAAGGGTGTTGGATCTTGGATTTCTTCATTTTACACGACAAATATTACAATTACATTCTTTTCCGCTGTATGAGGATACTCATTTTTTAAATAGAATTGTGAGTACAGAGCGAAAAACTTCCCACTCTTAATACATTTTTCATTTTATGCAAAAAGTATTAAAAGTAAACTTTTTTAGCTCTATAAGCATACTTCTATTTCGAAAAAGAGTTCGCCTACAGAGCAAAAAGATACCTAATTCTTTTATTCATTAATTAAAGTGAGGAATTTGAATTTTGAGACTAAAACTTGAATCCTATACCCTTAACGCAAAGTGTAAACTAAGTATAAGCAGAGTTTCTGTAGCCATTCCGAAAATTGTATTCGCCCCAAGAGCTAATTTAATAAAAAAAATACGCATTAAAATAATTGTCGAATTAAATGTATATTAAAGAGAAATTAAAAAATTTTAATTACATACATATTAGAATAGAGTTATGATCCGCGATAAGTTGTGAAGCCAAAAGGACTAAGAAGAAGAGGGATGTGATAGTGCTCCCCAGGATCCTCGATATCAAAAACAATTTCTACGAAAGGATACATCGATTTAGTGTTTGTGGTTCCAAAATATTGCGAGACCAAGAAATGCACTTTGTATCTTCCTGACGTAAAATTCTCACTGTTTATGAGATCGTTACAGCGGCCATCCTCATTAGTTTTGCTGAAAAAGGTAAACTTCTATGAAAAACACTTAAAATTTAAAACTTTTAGTAAAATATTTCTTTCCTCACCTCTTTTTCAGCAATATCCATTGTTCATCAGTTAACTTAAACAAACTCACAGGTAAGTTAGCAGCGGGTTTGCCGCAGCTTGTATCTAGTACATGAGAAGTGATTGGAGGTTTCGAAGGCATAATCTGTAAATGAGTCACAATTGGTTCTATATAAGATTAGTAATTAAAACTCTCTACGGTAATATTTATTTATTTGTTTATTTAAATCTTTCATTAAGAATCAAATCTACCAAATAGTCTTAAACACAATGTCCAATTCTTATTTAACTATAACTAAATATAGTTTTTACCAATTTATCACTCATAATGAAGCATTAAAACAACTAGTACGGACGTTAATGGCCATCTACTTTTACTTTACAAATATAGAACGTCTTATCTGTAACCATAATGGCGTAAATCCTAGTATAAAAAATATCACGTGACTCGTAACGTCACTATAGTCTGATGAAATGTGCATTTATCAGCAGCTGAGCTGATGATAATTTAGTTATCTACATGTTACAGGCCGAATTCATTTCAAATCATACAGGCAAAAAAGAAGCACTTTAAAGCAATAATTCGAAAGTTTTTCATAAATTGCATTACGGGTTTTAAAGTTCAAATACTCATAACTTTCAAAAACAACATATTTCATCCGGCGACAATTCTGTGATTTGAATATATCCAGCCTGCATGATTTGAAATAAATTCGGCTTACAATATCTTCGTAAATGATAAATGATATAATATTATCTTATGCACAATAGACAATATTAGTACATATTTTTTCAAAGCTAATTAATTAATTTGAAAATATTGCGAACAAATTGGGATAAAATGAATTAAGTAAATAGATTGTACCACAAATAAAATTAACTCATCTATCCGTACCTCGATAAGTTGTGTAACCGAAAGGACTCAATAAAATAGGAATATGATAAGAAATAACGGGGTTTTTAACGTCAAAAACGATCTCGATAAAAGGGTATAGAGTTTCTATCTTTCTCAGTGAAAAATATTTGTCCACGTCAAAATGCAGCTTGTAGCGGCCCGTAGTTAAAGTAGTTTTTTCACTGTTAATTAGATCAGTGCACTTGCCAGTAGACGAGGTACTACTGTAAAAAAAAGTTTAAACATTAGTATAAAAAGGAAATTTAAAACTTCGCAAAAAGTGAATGTACGCAATAATAATTTGCAGTTGTTTCGAATGTATACCTTTCGTTCACGAAAGTCCATCTTCCGTCCAGAAGTTTATAAAGGCTGACTTGCAAACCTCCAATTGGAAGTCCTTTGCCCATGTCCGTAACATGAGTTGAAATTGTTGGTTTCTTAATACTTGCACACGCAGAGGCTCTAGTTACTTTTACCACCTGGAAATAATTTAAATAATTTTCGTTAATTACTTCATATGGTTTAAAAACAATGTATTTAATTTAACGTAAATCAAACTAAGCTAAATTATTACTTTTTTCGGTTGACTTGTGCTGGCATCTTGAAAATTTTGAGATTGATTATCTGCAGATTTAGAAGCAATCGACACTTGAGAAAATTTCCTTTCATTAAGAAAATGAGGTTTTCCTTTGAAATTGCTTATAACGTACTGAGTACCAGGTGCAACTTTTCCAGAAGCCAGTGTTACGGCTTTGCCATCGCTTCTCAGCACGATTGTTTTGGGGTTTGCATTCGAAAGCGTGATGGTATTACCAGACGAGACTGTAATTTTCTTTAAAGAAGATGGCTTTGTCACTTCCGTATCTACGAATTGGAACTCCTGTATCTGCTCGTTTTCAGAAGATTGACTTTCACTGATTTGGAGATCTACTTCAGCAGTTTCCAGAGTTTCTAAATTAAGATTCTGATCTTCTGAAATATTTTCTTGGATTTCTTCTGAGAGCTCAGATGTCTCGACAGTTTCCGAGACAACGTCCATGTCTAATTGAACATGTTCCGAGTCTTCTTCAACCGCTTCTCCATGGACATGTGCCATTGCTTGTGCTAATTTGTCACGTTTCATATCCTGTAAAGTTTACAGTATAATAGATAAAATGAAATATTAAATGTATAAAATTGAGTAAATAGTAGTAGAAATTGCGTATTGCCCGGGATTTAAACATATTTCAAGCTATTTCAAGTAACTCTAAGGAACTTCAATGATTTTCAAAAGAATTCAGGATGAAGCATGCTCTCATAACTTGAAAAAATGTTCTTCTAGCTTTATATGTGTATAATACTTCATAAATTCAAATAGTTATCTTACCGCCGAATCCATTTTAATTTTTTTAATATGAGTCTTTTGATCCTCTTCTTCCTCGCTTACATCAGGTGCGTATTTACTTTCAGAGAAGTTTGCTTCCTCTTCAAGCTCAACTTCGGCCTCCATAGCGTATTCCGAGGCATATTCGACAACTTCTTCATCTTCTTCCTAAATTAAGAAATTCAGTTTTGTAAGTACCTATTTCTAGCTTATTATTAAGTGTTTTGAATCAAAGTTCTATCCTCAAAATTCCACTTCCTTATTTTACTTCAAAAATATTAGAATTGTGTCTCTTTCGGCTCTGTATGAAGAATTCGAGCTTTGAAGTTTGAACTTGAATCCAACACCCTTAATATAGAATCATACAAAAAAGTGTAAGAACCCTGTTTTCTTCAATTTCACTAAAATCATCCTCGTCCGCTCCAAGTGAATTCTTGCTAGATTCCTTTCGCTTCACAAGCATGGCATTCTGATACATTAAAGCTGATCTTTGATGTTTCATAGTACACATATGTTTTAATAAAGAAAGTCGATGAGCATGTAAATCTTTTTTACAGTATTTGCAAAAGGCTCGTGTAGGTTCATTTTCTACTGATGTTAACCACCCTGCGAAAAAAAAATACAGTATATAGTTATAAGCTTCACATTTGTTTCCAAATCTAATTAATTATTGCCGATTTCGTAATTTTGTAACATGAGGAAAAAAAATGTTGAAACTAGAAATTGTATCCAACACCCTTAATTATACAAAAAAAAAGTTATATAAAAATCTGCATAATACAATTTCTGTTAATTCGAAAAGACCTATAAACAGTTTATTTATTTATTACACATACATAAATTTTCTAAGATCTATACTACGTTTGAAAATTGATGAAATTAGAAAATTCTAGTAACTTCATATTTGGCGCGAAAATTATATTTGTCGGTATGTAGTGGTTCTGCTGTGTCTATTTACGGACCTGGTTGTTAAAATGCACAACTTGCTTACGTACACATTTACACGAATTACAAATAAACATAATTAAATTCTTGAAATCTTATCTTAAAATAAAATTAAACTACGTTTAGAAATATTTAAAAATTACCTTTAAAATCGGACATGAATTCCCACTCTTTCCTGTACCGCTGTGTGTAAACTCGAGTTTTAGCATAGCTAATTTTTCCGGTCGGTGTGAGCCTCGGAGAAGAATTAGACTGCAAAATAATAGTTTTCTCGTCGACTTGAATGTACTTATTGCCTTCAATTTCTTCCATTCTCGAAATCAAATTTGAAATCGCCGATCCTGGAATACCCAAATTATAACACGAAATCACCAAATAGTTTTTTTTCACAACGTTGTCCCTGCAACCCTAGTAATGGCTAGTAATAATGGCCGAAAAGGACGAAAGTCCGAGGTGGCTGGCCGATGCGCCGTTTTCCAGTGGCCCCAACTCCGAAATCGAGCCGCGTACTTTACTGCGCATGCGTTGCACTCGGTACCTGATTGGTTGCTATTCGCGCGCAATTTGAAATGCTAAAAAATATTATCCATTTCAAATTACGCGCGTATAGCAACCAATCAGATACCGAGTGCAACGCATGCGCAGTAGAGTGCGGGGCTCCAGTTAGGGCCACTGCCGTCTTCACTTCTCTTCCCCTACCAGTCATACATCTTCTGTCGTTGTCGCTCAGCCAATCAAACCCTAGATTCCCCTGTGAATGCATTACATACAATTTTGTCTGATTTTGAATTTTTCAACACATACATAAAGTGATTGTTGCTTACTACTAACACACAACCTAGGAATTTGTTTAATTGATTACTAACGCTTACTGATGCTTACTTTTTTTTATGATTTTAACGAAGCTTCACAAAAATAGTTGAAATTAAACAAAACAAAACAGGGCTGCCGAGAGGGAAGCCAGATGCAAGTGATGGGACTAAATAAGCCGGGGCACGGGACTTAAGGGAGATTCAGCTCCTGAAATTTTTTATTCTCCAACTTGAACAATTTAAATAAATTAGTTTAAAAAATATATTAGACTGCTTTTGTCTTAATTGGCAACTAGGGTTTACCAATTAAATTTTTTAAAACTGTTATAATATACAATCCTGAGGCTCGGAGAAGCTCTCGGCGGCCCTGAAACAAACCAAAGGGATTTTTCGTTCGGCGCGAAAATTTAAATTCTGGTTATACATTCTAACATAAAAAATGAATATTTTTATTATTTTTTTCCTGCTTATTAAATATATTACTTTTTCGCAACAGAAATGTGAATAAAATGGTAAAAAATAATAAATTTTAATACTTTTCCGTAAAAATTAGATATTTTTAAAAATCTACAACTATACGTTATGTCAATATTTCAACTAGTTAATTACGCGACGCGTACACAGAAAAAAGGAGGATTCCATATTTTGAGGGCACTATATTACATACTTATTAGTAACAGGTGTTTTTTATTTTTTTTATTATTAAACCATTTTATATTTTAGTTGCTCCTATGAAATAGTGAATTCCAAAAGAAATCCCCTATAGAATTGTGCTTTCATTGGAAAGAGGAACCCTTCACACACATACGTACTCTAAAAAATTTCTCATGTGTTGAGGTAAACTTGTTTGGCTTGTTTTGAAACGGACAACGGCAGATACCTGCTTCGGATTTAAAACCGCTGTTGGCTGTTGGGTGAATGAAAATAACCCCAGGAATGCACCTGTGAGCCAACTGCTCCAAAACACTTGTTCCCGAACGGTCGAAAGTATTGTTGTGGTTGTCACACTTTTTAGTGAACAAAGGCAATAAACGACTTTTAAAATAAAAAATTGAATTGAGGTTTTGTAAAATGCTGAGCTTACCTGTATAAATTCTGAAATAATATCAAGGATAAAACGAATTTTTTAACAGAAAATAAACTGAGTAAGTAAAAACAAAAAGTATTTAAATTTGTGTTGCAGTAAGTTTTATATTATATCGTTGTAAATAATTAACTTGTTTTATTATTATAATTACTTGTTGTAATTATTATTTTTTGATTTTTACTTTAAATTATTTCTAAAAATTTTTTATTTAAATATTTAAAAAATGGAAGGTGTTAGATCCAAGTTTTATTCTCAAAATTCCATCTCCCAAATTTACTTAGCAAATATTGGAAATTGTAACAAAATTTTTCTAATCAAAAACATACAATTTTCAGGTGGATCGTACGATATGCAGAAATGAATACATTAGAATCGCGAGTGTACAAAGTTGAGGCTTTCATAATACCGAAAGCCAATTGTGTCGATAATCGAAATTCAGATATTTATGAGACAGAAGATGTTATATTTTCTAATAAACTGAAACTCCAAACATCAGAATCAGAATTTATTGAGAAAATGGAAGGAGACCTTGTTCTATCGAGTGATTCAAACAATACCGGAAATCTTGATTCAGTTCAAACTGAATTACTCGAATCTGTGGAGAACCTCGACACGAGCGATGAATCTAAAAAAGACTCAATCAATAGTTTCAACGAATATCAAGAGGAGCCAGATATCGAAACCCTAATTAAAAGTCCAGAGCTGCGCGAAAGTTACTCAAACCAAATAGAAGGCAATGAAGCAAATCCATCTTCCACTGATCAATCCAGAATTTTGCCCGGTCTCAAGAAATGCCTTGCAGAGTTTCTAGAAGATGAAAAAAAGTCAAAAATTAAGGAAGACTCTTTTATTACAGAGAGAGAGGAGGAACTTAATATAATTGTAGATGAAACTGAAAAAAACGAAATTTCTGTATCAGAAACGAAAGATAAAAGAATCCAAGAAAAAAAGATTGATAAGAAACTTGGAAAAATGAAAACTGGAAAATTTTCAGATTTTCACATGGCTCTTAAGTTAGAAGACCCAATTTATGATGAGCCATTCGTTGGTAATTTTAATATAGACCCAAAATTATCGAGCCACATGTTACACCCAGAATACATATCAAAGTCGGAGGACGATAATTATATCATTCAAAAAACTAGAAGATGCAACAGTTTAAAATCTATCGACGAAGGAGTGGAAATTGTCGACTGTAACATAGAGGACATTTGCTGTCATGGTCACAAAAACGGATGCACAGTAACCGTCCAAAAACCAGGAGAAGTGAGTCAGGATATTTTTAAGGAAAACTGGATGCAGAGGCTGGAAATGCTACGACAAAGAGAGGCTTTATTACGAGATAAAGAAATTGCTCTGGAAAGTAGAGAAAGGCTTCATTTCAAAAAGGAAAAAGAGCTTCGAATCCTTGAGAGAATGGTAAAGGACAAAATGAGACAGGCAGAATTGTATTTGAAACGTTGTAAAAATTCTCAGAGTTTAGAAAATGTCTTTGATGAGAAGAATATCGATTCTAAGTCTTCTGATGGTGTTGGAAGTTCGAAACCTGGTTTCATTCTCAAAGTAGCAAATACAGACAAACCAGCACCTTTCGTAGGAGAAGGTTTGTGGCTCAAAGCACCAGAATTAAAATACAATATGTCGAAAGAAAATGTAAGAAATCCTCCTCCTTCGAGAAGTTGCATAACTACACTTCCTTCAGATCAAAAATATGGGAGTAAATTTAGTGCTTACAGCAGCTTCAGATGTAAACCAAGACCAAAAATTTCTTATGATGACTTAAACTCGACTCTGTCCGCTGATGTTGGAGATGCGTCTTACGTAGTAACATCAAGAAAATTCGATCCAGTTGTTTTCAAGAAACCAGCGGCATTTTCAAGATCTGCAAGTGAAAGGAGGCCTAAGACGGAATGCACCAGTGTAATGTCAAAGGAAAAATGTCAAAATGAAGAGTATCCGACAGCAGAGTTTGAAGAGAGCAAAATTATGCGGAAGTTCAGCGAAAATATTTTAGTGGCCCAGGATAAAGATACCAAGTATCAGGACTATGGGATTATTGATAATAATGTGCAATCTCTAGATCGGAGACTGACTAAATCAGACGAAGAAGAGAAAAAATCTGGGTATTTAAATTTGGAGGTCGATGATAAAAAAAAGAGGAAAAATATGAAAGGTTTGAAAACTAGGCCTACTTCCTGGAGTGCAGAAACCGATGATTGGCTAAAGAAAAAGAGAGAAGCTTATAACTCTGCGAATAAAAAATGTGTCGCTAATTTTGATAAGGAGAACCTCGAATTAAATTCGAAAGGAGTTAAGCATACAACGCCTAAGAAAAGTCACGGGAAGGGAAAGAAATTCAGTATTTTTCGATAGAAATATTAAACTGTAGTGATAGAAATTCAGTATTTTTTTTATATTAAAGCAGTAAATTTGTAAATAATACTTAATCTTTCGCAGAATATTTAATAAATTGTCTATAAGACATTTTTTTCAAAAGAATATGTTTCTTTTTTAGTTTTTAATGAATGACAAGTTCTATCCTCAAAATTCAATTTCCTCATTTTTTAAATCGATCTTTAGGTAGAGAGTGATAAAATATCCATTTACAATATTTCTGGAGTAAATTGAGGAAATAAAATTTTGAGATTAGAACTTGGTTGCGATACACTTAATTTTAAGAATTCCCTGATTCAAAATCAGAAAAATTAGTACGAATAGATTAAAAGACTTCTAAATTATTTTACGCATTTATTAAACACCATCCGTAATCTATTTATTTCAATTGTAATCCTTAGTAAATATTCTGATAATTGATAGACTTATGGCCATGAAGGAGGCTCGCCTGGTGCAAGTTCTCTTCCATATAGAGCAGATTTATCCCTATATTTGCTCATTCTGTTTGCTTCAATATGTTCTATCTTGGTTCCGAAATAAGCGGCAATAATAGTGGGTATGAATAAAAAGGCGTAGTGCCTAATGAACATTTGCCTGTAAGCTGCCTTGTCCATTCTTATTTTCCTTTTGGCTTTCTTTCCAAATACGAGTGTGACGAAGATCTGCGTAGATAGAAAGTACGGTGAAGGTGGGAAATAGAGTCACCACGGAGTACCGTTGAATATAGTACAGAATTCCTTTTTTTACAACACCCATCAATCTGAGAAAATAAATATTTTCTATTATTATCAAGCTATACGTAAAATAAATAAATAAAAGAAAAATTAAGTGCTATTGAACACGTTCAACAATACTTCTACTATAATATTCATTGAATTTCTTCTGCCTTTTCAACTACATAATAATAAAAAGCAGCTTTCTACTTGTTTTAGTTTTTATAATCACAATTACAATCAAAATTCCTTGAAATCTTCTAAAATCGTTTATAATCACTTTGTTTTCACTGAAAACCCTGAAAATCTCGAAAATCTAAAAATTTGACCGAGGGCGCCACACAGGCTAAGCCCGGCACTGCATATGTATATATCACAATAAGTTAGGTTACATTTACTGAACATTACCACATTACATAATTGAACAAAAAAAGAGGATAAAATGGATTATAAAGTTGTTAAAGAGATTGCCTAAAATGATGTAATCCACTCAGAAAACTGTATGCATGAAATTATCACATTTTTCACCCACATACTAAAAATAACAAGGTTTCAACTAATCAAATAAATTACTATCATAAATGCGACTTTCCACTTTTCTAGGAAGAATTACCTACGATTTTAACGAATTTATGCAAAATCAAGTTGATGTGCAGCATTTGTATCAAAAATACATTAAACTTACCGACTTTAAAGACAGAAAATTCGCTTTTTCTGCCCCTGCCCCTGCAAAGATCTTTAGATTAGTCCTGTCTGTGTCAGAAACTACAAAAATGGTCGTTCAGGTCAGCTGTTTCAACCATCCACGATTCCACGTGTTCCAAATCTCCGCATCTGTCGGTAATAATATTGATTAAACCGACAGGACTCCTTTTCAACAATGAAAAACGTTAAACTCCTTTTAATTTTGATTTATATACAACAATTGTCCGTAATGCGTTTGCCCGGAAATAAAAATTCTAGCATAATTTTCAGAAAAGCGCGGGAAGGAAATTCCAAGAAAGACACTGTTGCCTCCGCACGTTTTTCTAAAACAAATTTATTAGTTAATTTACTGAATGGCAGTATTTATTAGAATTTCTTGTCAAATCTTTGAATTTAACATTTGTTCTCCCTTTTCTGCCAGGCTAAATGCGCTAAACACAAATCTATCATCTATGTTTCAGGTTTCTCTTCATTACAAAAAGTTTAAAACTGAGGTTATGTGCGTGGATGTTCCGAGATGATAAAAAGTTTGAAAAGTGAAAATAAATAATTAATATTGATAAAAACAATCCCACAGAAATGGTGAATAAACATTTTATAAATGAAAAAATTCAAAAGACATTATGTGACAATTTGGATTAATTTGTTTGTCGAAGAAAATTCTAAGTGATCACAATGTTTTTTGTTTTACTCCGAAGGGGAGTAGTTCAGATAAAAGTATATCAATTTTATAATAAACCAAGACTTATAAATAAAAAAATGTGCTTTAACACTCGAGAGTTTCATAGTGTTAATGATGATATACTCACTGTGTCTTCCATAGAAATTAAACGAGTTTTGAAGGCCGGCAGTGTTTCATTTTTGGAAGGACACACTTGTTTCCTTGCCGACTGTCCTTTATGTGAAAGTAAATCGAAGATTTATATTAACAAAACAACAGGTATTAATTTTTTCATTACATATTTCTCATTTTCACTTATAAATTTGAATGTCTGTATCTGTGTTCCAAATAGGTATTGATATCCTTTTGAACCTATCGGAATCAAATTTCAATTTTAAATTATGTTGAGTAAAGTGAGGAAATTGAATTTAGAGATTCAAAATTTGATCTAACACCCTTAATCTTTGGTATATTATTTTCAGGTCTATTCATTTGTGAAAATTGCAAGCATACAGGATACTGGAATGTCTTGGAAAAGTTTCTGACGCCAAAGAAGTCGAGCAAAATACTGAAAGACTTATCTGAACTTCGCAACTCCATTGAAAAAGAAAAGGACTTTACTTATGAATGGAATATCATAAAAAAGAGCTCTCAAAATGTTTTAGATATTCCAGAAGAAGTCTTCAAAAATATCCAGAGGCAGTTTTCTTTTCCGGTATGAAATTTATATTTTCAAATCCTATCATAAAAAAGAGATTAAAGCGATTTTAACAGATTTTAAGTGATTTTAAGGAAATTAAACAAAATACGTAGTGTCAATCAGCATTACTCAATATTCATTACTTAATGCTCGTTTTTACAGGATATACCACGAGAATTACTATCCCAATTAAATTGCGTTTACAACAATGAGTCAAAGCAATGGTATTTTCCTCTTTTAGCATTCGGTAATCGAATAGTAGGCTATAAATCTTTTTCAAGAAATCACGAATTTGAAAAAACCGTGCCATCTTTAAACACCAGTGGACTAATAATTTTCAAACAAAAAAATACAAAATCTGATGATAGTGCAGTTATAGTTCCAACAATTCATGACCTTTTAGCAATTGTCGCTAAAAAATCAGCACCCGTGGTAATATGTTTACCATATGGCTTACAAAATTTACCACAGCAAATTCTTCCGAGTTTAGAAAAATATGATAAGTTGACTTTGTGGTTTGGAAATGACGCAATAAGCTGGGACGTCTCGCGGAACTTTGCCAAGAAACTGAACGAAAAACGATGTTTTTTCGTAAGACCGATAGATTTACAGCCAAGACCTGAGAAAGCAGCGAAACTAGATTTAGATTTGAAAGAAATTATTCAGAAAGCCAAACCTATCTGGCACAAAAGCATTACGACTTTTAATAGTATACGCCAGGACGTTTTGAGTGATTTGCAAAATGTTGAGAAAGTCCAGGGAGTAAAATGGAAGAAGTTTCCTACCTTGAGTAAAATTTTGAAAGGACACAGAAGAGGCGAGTTTACAATATTGACAGGACCAACAGGTCAGAATGATTAATATTATTATACCTATGCAAATGTAAATAGTCTAATAATGATTGATTTTATTAATAATAAATTAAGATGTAGGGAAATGAGAAATTTGAACAATTTTGAAAATATGTTTTTAGGATGTGGGAAAACAACATTTATGAGTGAATACTCTTTGGATCTAGCAATGCAGGGTGTGAACACTCTTTGGGGGAGTTTTGAAATCAGGAATGCCAGGTTGGCGAAGACAATGCTTCAACAAATGGTAGGAGTATCATTGGAAGAGAATTTGTATAATTTTGATTTGTATGCAGATGCTTTTGAGAAACTTCCTATTTATTTTATGACGTTCCATGGTCAACAAAACCTTAAAGTTGTTATGGAGGTAATATCACTTTTCATCTCTGGAGATTCACATTTTAATTTCATTTTAATTTACTTTTTAAATTACAGGCAGTTGAGCATGCTACCTACGTTCACGACATTGCTCACGTTATTATTGATAATGTACAGTTTATGATGGGCATATCTGATGAAGCAAAACATGTGGATAGGTAAACTTATTATTTTAATTAATAGTGTTGAATCCAAATATTCACTTCAAAATACAATTCCCCATTTTGCTCAACAATTATTAGATTTAAATATTTAAAAGTGAAATGTGACTTTAGAGCGAAAAATGTTTACTTTTAATACTTTTTGCTTACAATTTTTATGTTCAAGTAATAAAATTACAGGTTCTGGAGACAAGATAGAATTATAAACGCTTTCCGCACCTTTGCTACGAAGTACAACTGCCACGTGACTTTGGTAATCCACCCAAGGAAGGAACGAAACGACGAAGATTTGTCAGTTTCATCAATTTTTGGAAGTGCTAAAGCCAGTCAAGAAGCAGACAATGTGATGATTATTCAAGACAAAAGGCTTACCAGTGTTCGAGGCAAAAAGTATTTACAAGTGTCAAAAAACAGATACAGTGGTGACTTAGGTATCATGCTTCTTGATTTTGACAGCGTGAGTTTGAGTTATGCTGCAAAGAAGAAATCAAAGCCGAGCACTGATCAAAAGAGTGCTTCCAAAGACGAGGATTTACAAACAAAGGCTGTTGAGTCTACGTGATATTTTTCGAACAAAGTGTTGTATAATACCTTATTGTACAGAACTCAATGAGTATTACATATTTCGTGAGCCAGTGTAAATATTTCTCCACATATCGTGCCATCAACTTTTATAAAATATATTGATGAAATATAGGTAAGAATATTTTTGAAATTTTTGAAATCATTTTGAATTTATTTTACATCCTTAAAGTCATACTCATTCTACTTAATTAAATGATAGTCAAGGATAGTTTGAAATTTTACTTTATTGCATACAAAAGATAAACTTCCCGACAAATATTCACTGTGGAAAATCGTAATACAGTTCTAAACTAGATGAAATGTCTATTATAAAAATAATACACTGGGCTTACACTATAACTAGAAGATATATGTATTTTTTTATGGCTTTTATCTCTTTATTGGCTCTTTTAATAATATCTGAGAGTATATACTTATGATTCAATGGTTTAGTCAAGTTTTAAATTGGTCAATTTTAAGTTCCAGATTCAACGACGAGTTGATTCTAAAAAGTATAAAGAAATTCAACGCTGCACATGGCGGCAGAAATTCTTTGCTTTGCATTGGAATTTCATTAACTTAACATCATAGTTAAAGTGACTTTCCAAAGTGTCTTTAAAAGATGTGTATTTTTTATCTGTGTAAATTATCAAATTTTCGATATCTTTGATATTAATATCGATATCGTTTTCAAATGTAGAAACAAAATTGCTCTCACGCATTTCCTGCACTATAAAGTCTGAATTTAAAATATTTTGAGCCACGCTGATTACATTCGATAAAACTTTAAATGGCTCAAGTGTAACGTTGCTCTTTCCCCATTTGTTCAATACTAAAGATTCGTGATATGCATATGCGATGACTCCCTGAACAATAGTTTTGAATTTATTAATTCCTTTTGGGCCTTTAGGCCAAATATTCTTCTTGCAAACTTCACGTGGAAAAGGAATGACGCTGAGAAAAATAGAAGTTTTTAGAAACTCTGGAAAGTTAGAGGCTTTGGCTTCGTTGAGAACACTTTTGCCAAGAGGTCGCTCGTATTTTTTAATCTGCATTTGCACTAACAGTTGATAAGGAAACGCAGATATTAGTTTATTGAGCGACAAAGCTTTGCCGTTTGCAATTTCTTCTGGACTCGCATAATCTTTTAATTTGTATTTCCTCTTCAAAAATTCTAAACGCTCTTTTCCTGACTCTTGCATTTTTTCACCCATTCTCGAAATTTTAGGACCTCTCATCAGATACAATGTTATCATTTCCAAAACCTCTATTAACAATTCCTCGGTTTTTCCGTTGGCGCAAATTACTGCCATTTGTAATACAGTTTTTGGATGATACCGCTGTTGTTGTGATTGGAAGCCGAATTGCCTTTCAAATCTTTGTGTCAGGTCCGTCAAAATATCTGAATACTGATTTGCATTCATCTGCGGATAAGTAAAAGGGGAATTTTTGTAAATATTATCAAAGAACTTATAATATAATTGCTTTTAAGGCTGTTGGATCTAAGTTCTGTCCTTAAAATTAGATTTTTTCATCTTACTTCAAATTTCAAATTTCTTATGAAAGTTATCAAGAAATCTTAAAAGATTTCAGGATATTTTAAGTGATTTAAAGAATTTTAAAGAATAGGTTACAATTACTTTAAACATATCCTCAAATGTTTAAAAACCTGTTTTAAAAAATCTTTGAAATAAATTTTCCGGTAGATGTTCCAAGTTAAATTTAAAAATTAAGGACTGTTTTACCGACTGAGTAAACTCCCACGCGTTTTTATCTAAACGATAAAAGATTCCTCAATTTGCCTTCCCTTGCATCCACTGTACCAAATTCTTGATAAAACATCTCGACATCTGTTTTTTCCCCTTATTTTCTTCCATTTTCTTCACCCAGTCGACACGACGCGGGGGAACAATCTAGTTATGTGAAAGGTTGATACGGCACGATAAAAAATGAAAACCAGGAATATCGAGTGGTTTATTTTCATTTTATTCGCGTTGCAAAGTGCAAGAGCTTTTAGTGAAAATTTCAAGAAACCGACAGTTTTAATTGGAATATTAGTTCGAAATAAAGCACACACGTTGCCCTATTTTCTTAACTTTTTGGAAAAACTAGAGTATCCGAAGAACAGAATATCACTCTGGTAAGTTAAAATTTTGTTAACTTTCTTAATATTGTTTTCGCCGATTGCGCCGATTGTAACCCTATTTCTAGAGCGGGAAATATGAAATTCATGTTATTACCCTTTTTCAGTATTAAATATATATTTTTTGTAATAAAATAAATATTAAAATTTGATTTTAGACCTCAAGATATATATATATATATATTTACACGGTAAATTTGTCTGGGCTTTTAAGAGATTTGAAGATATTTTAAGTGATTTAAATATATTTTTAATGGATTTTAAAATGATCTTTATATGGTTTTTCAATCGATTACGAAAATTGGATCCTATTTGAACTAAAATATGTAATAAAGAAATGGAAACAATGTTTCACATACCTTCTTTTGTTTTTTTTCTCTTAATTGTTCTTGCAAATAATTAAATATTTCGTATTTGCAATTCTTTTGACCACAAATTATTGAGATAGATTTTATTGTGTATATCTATAAAGCTATAATAAAATTAATATGCAGTTGTCTTGCTGAACCAAACTTTCTACCAACTTCTATGAGCTCAACAATTTACAGATTGTTGTTGTGGTTACAGTACAGATTGTCGATTGTTTTGCGATCTTTCACGATCTGTTTTGTTTTCTGCGCGCGCATTCATTTAAAGAATTTTTTCAGGGTTGACCAATGCATAATGTAGTATAAAAAGTAATAATAAAAACTTATTTTGTAGGCATTTATTTTTATTTAGATTCAAAAATATATACATCTATAGATATACCATAGCTTTCTTAATGCAAAAATAAGCAGTAACCGGCAATAGAAAATATTTTTGAATGATTCTAAAGAAGAAGTTTTAACCACCCCTGGTTTTTATAACTGAGAAGGTGTGAATGTGATAACGTCCAATAAAATTAATGATGTACTTTATTGCTTCGTAAAACAATGGTACTCAGAATTCAGATACTGATAAAAGAAAATGGCAAAAGGGCAAGACGCAAATAAGAAAAACAATTGTTTATTTACATCCTATACAATTCCTTAAAATACCCATAAATTTCCCGAAACCCTAATAAGTTTTTCAAAATTCCATTAAATTTATTTAAATTCTATAAGAAAAAAACTTCAAAATTCAATCTTTTCATTTCATTCCAAAAATAATAATTAGATATTTTTTCGCTCTGTGCTCATATTTACATATATTTATAATTTGAACAGTGCTACAGAGCGCAAAAAATTCCAATTTTAATACTTTCTTAAAAAGTTTCAAATTCTAATTGTCTGTAATAATTTTAATTTTCAAATATTTTAGGATTCGAAGTGATAACAATATTGACAACTCCATTGAAATACTGAATACTTGGTTGGATCAAGAAAAATCAAAATACCATGCTGTGGATTTTTTATTCGATGAAGAGTCAACAGGATTTGATGATGAAAAGGGAATTGCTGACTGGTCATCCAAAAGATTTTCTCATGTCATTAAATTGAGAGAAGAAGCAGTAAATTATGCACGGAAAATATGGGCGGATTTTATTTTTGTAAGTTTTTTTAAGGGTGTTGCATGCAATTTCTCATTTCAAAATTAAATTTCCTCAGTTTGCTTAACAAATTTTATAGGTAGATAGATATAGTTTTTCGTTCTGTAGCGCTATTTACTTCTTAAATATAAATTTGCGTATAGAGCGAAAAAATATCTAATTATAGTATTTGTCGAGTAAAATGAGGAAATAGAATTTTGAGATTAGAACTGAGTTTCAACACTCTTAAATTATGGATTAAAATATTAATATAAATATAATTAATGAATAACTAATTTATAACGGGTTTTAAACAAATAGATGTTGGATGCTGATGTATTTTTGACAAATACGAAAACTTTGGATGATCTGGTGTCAAAAAATTTGACTGTTGTTGCACCTCTATTAAAGTCTGACGGGATGTATAGCAATTTCTGGGCTGGTATGACACCAGATTATTACTATATTAGAACTGATAGATATAAACCGATTCTCAAAGGAGAACATTCAGGATGCTTAGAAGTTCCTATGGTTCACAGTGCAGTACTGATAGATTTAAGAAGAAAAATAAGCGACTATTTAACCTACTCATCAGAAAGTTTAGAGGACTATGATGGACCCACAGATGATATCATAACTTTCGCACTAGCAGCCAATCGATCCGGTATTCATACAATTCTTTAGAGCATTTATGGATACTTTTTGAGTATTGAAACCAAGTTCTAACTTCGTTTTCGTTTTACAAAAAAAAATATTAAAATTATTTACTTTTTCACTCTGTATACACATTTTCATTTGAAAAACGAATACATCTACAGGACGAAAAAATATATAATTATATTTGTTGAGAATATGAGGAAATCGAATTTTGAGATTAGAACTTGGTTTCATCACCCTTAATTTTAAAAGAATAATTCGAATAAGAAACTTTTTGTTTGCTACAGGAATATCATTACACATTTGTAACGATGTAAGGTACGGATATATCACCGTGCCATTAGAAAATCGAGATGGAATCGAACAAGACAAACACCAACTGACAAACATAAAACTAGAGATTTTGGGTAAGCTTTAAATAACATTTCTCGAATTTTGTTTCTACTTGGAAATGCATTTCTTATGTATTAATTATGAAAATCAACAGCATTTCAGGAAGCTATTCCTCTGACTGATACATTAAAAAAATTCGTTAACTATCCAAAGAAAGACACGGTGTGGATGTCAAATGTTTACATGATTAATTTGTTGAGGAGGCCGGAAAGAAGGAGACGAATGCAGCATTGTTTCGACGAATTAGGAATTGAAGCAGAAATAATTAATGCAGTGGATGGACGGTAGAGTTTGAACACCCCTAAAGAATTAAAAATAATTTGTACATATAATCAATTCTTATTTTTTTCAGAACTTTAAACCACACTATTTTGAAGTCACAGGGAATCAAATTGATGTCTGGATATGCTGATCCTTATCATAAGAGGTGAGATTAATTTGTGTAGATAGTTTATTTTAAATTTTGACATCTTATTTCCTTTTTTAGACCCATGACGATGGGAGAAATAGGCTGCTTTCTGAGTCACTATCACGTTTGGAAAAAGGTAATAAATATTATAGTAAATTTAAAAAAATAAAGACTCGAAATACAAATATTACAATATTAATAGGTAATTGAAAACAACTACGAAAGAGTAATGGTCCTTGAGGATGACGTTCGTTTTGAGCCATATTTCCGGCAAAAAGTGAAATTCGTATTGAACGAGCTTCAAAAACTGAATATGGACTGGGATCTTGTGTAAGTTGTTTAATCTGTGCGTGTGTAAATTTAAAAATATGAAATCTTAAAATAATCTCGAAATAACTAGAAATCTTTTGAAAATGCTTAAACTCTCTTAAAATTATTTAAAACCCTTTCAATCTTCGATAAATCTCTTGAAATCTCTTAAAATTCGGGTCAACACGGAGTAAATTTCTACTAATTTAAGAATAAAATAAACATTTACAATTTTCTTATGGATCTTTTAATTAGATATCTTGGAAGAAAACGAATGCAGGAACAAGAAGAACCCTGGGTTGACGGATCCCAATATCTTGTACACGCTGGATATAGTTATTGGACTCTCGGATATATTTTATCATCTCAAGGAGCAAAGAAATTACTTGCAGCAAAACCTCTCGAGAATATGGTACCTGTAGATGAATATTTGCCAATTCTTTTCGACAAACATCCTAGGTAAATATTAGTTTAAGGATGTTGAATTCAAATTCTATTCTCAAAATGAAATTCTCCATTTTATTCAGCAAATATTAGAATTAAATTTTTTTTTCTATCTGTACATTGTAAACATTATTGAAATAATTTTTAATCCCAGTTGAAAATGATACATTTCAGAATTATTTGGAAGGAACAGTTTCCCGAAAGAAATTTAGTTGCACTCTCAGCAGCTCCACTCCTCGTATACCCGACCCACTACACTGGAGAAAGTGGATACATAAGTGATACTGAAGATTCAAAAGTTGTGGCTCCAAAAACTGGATTAGAAAAACAGTTGACAAATCGGGAGGATTTATAGTTCCAAATGTTGAAAGTATGTATGAAGACTGGGGTCAAATCTTTTTAGTCGACTTAGAAAATCAAAAATTATTGAGAGAAGAAAGATTAGCTGGATGAAATCAAAGTTGCCATTTTCGTGCCATTTGTTTATAAAACTTGCCATTGTTTCAGAATTGTCATCTAGCGACATATTTTTTATGAATTAATAACACCTTGTTTACAATATTTATACCATTTTTATCATTGCACAATTTTATTATTGTATACATTTTTCATTATATACAAACAGATTAGCCTTAATATTTTTCTATGACCGAAGAGCAAGTTTTATTCATATAATTAATTAAGTTTTATAATCGTATAAATGATATTAAGGGTATTGAAACTAATCTCTAATCTTAAAATTCGACTTCCTTGCTTTACTCAACAAATGTTTTAATTTGATATCTTTTCGCTCTCTAAAGTAGTAAAATAATGTTAAAATGTTAAAACGAGGCGAGAACGATTTTTAATTGTTTCAATGACGTTTAGTGCCATTTTAGTATGCAATTTGGATATTTTTACTAGTTTTAAAATATATAGGATTATATTGTTGTGCCTTCGAGCAGAATCTCTTTTATATATGAATAGATTATATATATTTTTTTCTGTTACAAATCAATTTTATACCATAATAATTTTGTATTGCTTTTATACAATATCATTTACAAAAGATCTGTTATATTGCAATTACATAATTAAATATTTATTCGTATAAGACTTCCAGCGCATTTATTAAGATTGTTACATAAATGGGATGAATTTTTTGTGGTGATATATACGTTCCTGTTTAAATTTGAGTGACAATAACCTTTATAAAGTTAAGAAGAGAACTATTATTAGAATTGTAAATTGTCAATTTATATTATTTTTCAAATAATTATAATAGCCTAGAAATGTATAATAACATAATTTTGTATAAAATTAACAAAAATAAATATGAAAGTGTAAAGAAAATATGCAAAATTTTTATATTTGGCATAGGAATAAAAAATCCTTTAGTTTTGGAAAATAAATTTGTTTTATCTGATCGCCGTTCAGACTCAAATTTACACAATAATTTATAGTTCAATATATAGGTCAGGCAAGACCTGAACATGCGCAATTCAAGCTCGTTCCATTTTATGTAGCCACTGTGGTATTTGGAGTTCTTATACTTGTTTCATTTTTTGATACTTGCCGGCCATTTTCGGTATTTATTAATACCGCGATTTTGCTAAGGTGTATTATTTATTTCGGGAATTGATAAAGACAGCCGTTTTACTCTTTTACGCGCTGGATATCCTTGCTCTATATAATATTTTCGCTTTTTTTTTTTCTCCGAGAACCCTATTTTGATTCTTGGCGAACATTTGAGTGATTCTACAGATTGCCATCAAGTTCACATCTGCAATAATAAATACAAATAGGCTAATTTCAGCAAAAATATTCATTATTGCAGATGTAGACATGGCGAACCTAAATTTGCTCATATGGTAAGTACCACATGCTTTTAAGGGCGTTGGATCCAAGTTCTAATCTCAAGATTTAAAAAAATTGTTTAATTTGAATAAAAAAGAAAAATATATAAAAAAATTTGATAAAGTAGAAAAAGTCTATTTTAGATAAAATAAACAAAATTCCAGGTACTAAATGAATTTCCCGGGTTTTTCTCGGTCAGCTAGACAAGTAGACACCCTGGAAGTCGATTTCCTAGTTTTATTCTATAAATGTTATAATTAAATTTGTTTTGCTTAATAGCAGAACTTATTACTAAATTAAAATTATGCGTACCAGATCTTGAAAGTCTGGAATTTCAATATTTTTGCGAAAAATAAAAGTTAACATTTTGAGATTAGATATAAAATTCCTTGTTTTGTGCAAAAAATAAATAAAAGGAACTAGAATTTTGAAATTTGAACGTGATGCAGCGTTCTTCAGAAATGTGTATCAAAGCTTGAATTTTTCAACAAAATAACTTACAAAATTCTCACGAAAGGTATTTACGAATTGTAAAACTAAAATAAAACTTGTACTAGCTGTCCTATAAAATAAGATTAGAGGTACATATTCGAGTTTAAAATGATACTTGCTAATTACTATTTTTTAAAACGGTTTGTGAAGGTTACTCGGTTTTAAAACGATACGTACGAATTATTCGAATTATATCAGCAGTCGCCGAGATGCACAAAAATGTATCAGTGTGAAGTTTGTTATTTGTACTCAGAATATATAGATACAATGTATATTGTTGAAGATTAAGTTGCGTGGCATAATTATTTTTTATGTGGTTATCTTTCTTGGTCTTGAGATCTTTGATCGGAAAATATCTTATCCAGAAGATCTTTACAAATATCTTCCCTTTCCAAACTTTCCTCAGCTTTAGCCACTTTTAAATGCTTTTCCAGCGTTAGTTGTAGACAAAGCTCAGGTCGTCGACATTCTTTTAATGCCGGAAGGTATCCATTATTTGTTAACCCTCCGAGTACACTCAGTAATTGTTCCCTAAAAATTAAGTTAATAGTAATTACGGCTTTAAGAAATATATTACCATTACTAGTAATGTCAAATTTATGTTGAGAACATTTGTACAAAAATTACTTTGTATCAGGAAGTAGGTTTTCCATCGTAAGTAGACCAGCTATTTGTTCGATGAGACCCATTTTGATCAAAGTAGCCTTCAAGTCATTTAAGTTGTCTCTATTACAGAGAGACGAGAGTAAAAAAGCAGACTTTATCTGCAATTTTTCCACTGGACTTTGTATAGCCCTTAATAATATGGAATAACCGTCGTTAACTTCCATATGCTTCAATGCCGTGGAATGACCTCTCACTATACCTGAAATTAATATAAAATTATATGAATGAACAGTCATTTTCTTCAAAATCGTTCTAAAAATAATTAAACTTGTCTTATGAAACTCTTATCGAAAACTCAATTACTTACAAGAAACGGCATATAAGGCTTTAACTCTTGCCTGTTCACAAGAGTCTGTGTCCACCATGTTCAGTAAAATTGGCATGAAACCCGCCTCCAATATCTTCTCCTGACAAAAAGGATTATTTTGACTTAACTCGGCGATGAGATCTGCCACTCTCCACCTGATTCCACTGTGTGGAGAATTCAGACAGGATCCAAAAATTGAAAACCCTCCAATTTTGTAAAAATCGTTAGCCAAATCTATATTGTCAGCAAAATCGGAAATTCTTTCGAGTGCTGCTTCATACTCGGCAGGATCATCATCAGGTCTCGAATCAACCACGTTTTGAAGAATCTTGACAGACTTTTGTAATTCATCGATGACATTAACTGTCATCGATGCTAGAGCTTCATTTAAGAATTTCTTCCGCTGAAAATAAATAAAAATATATTTTTACAGTTACTCGGTAGGAAGGACGATTTTTTATGGCTGTTGAGAGAAAAATACCCACAAGGAATGTTTTTTTATGTGTCTGCCAGTCGTATCTACACCTAATAAAAATGTAGCTTAAATTTGAAAATATTTTATGTTTTATAAAGAATTATTTTACTATTATAAAACCTCACTTTGGACTGATAAGAAAAAACATGTATCTCTTATTTTTCCATACTTCGCATAACAAATTTAAAAGAGGAAAAAAATATTCCTTGCAAGTTTAATTTGACCATATATATTTACTTCTTCATCAAGGGGTTGAAAACGTGATTCATGAGGTGCATCCTCGGATTTTGTTGCTTCTAGTGCAAAACGAAGAAGACCCTGTAAATTTGCAGGTTGTCTGGGTTGATTGGGTATTGGTTCGGCTGGTCCTTGATTATGATCTTGAGGTCGAGGTCCTTCAATTGAAAGAGGTCGTGCACTACTGCTGGCATTCTCCTGTCCAGTGCTGTTATCTGATGTTGAGTTTTTGCTGAAAGAATATGTATATATATATATATATATATATATATATCTTTTATAATCATTAAATTCTCTCGTTAAATATTTAATTTAAATAGATTCAAACTATATATGATTTCTGCAATTAAAATCGCCCAATTTTGTTTTCAGATATTTTAAATTGTACGCTTTCAAATTTAAGGGTATTGAATCCAATTTCTCATCTCATTGTTGAATAAAATGAGCAATTTAATTATAAAGTAAGAATTTGAATCATTTGTCCTTAAAGGGTTCAAAATTACACAACAATTTTAAACTGAATGTATAAAAAGTTTTATATTGACGGATAGAAACTTCGTCAATGAAAGGAACAACAAAAAATAACAATTACCCATCGAATACAATTTGAGAATTTGTTGCATCATACATAAAAAAACAATTAGTATAAGTTTGTTGAAATAATCTCTAAAAAATAGGATTTCGGAAACAGATAGAATACAGAGAACATCCAATTTATACGCATGAAAAAAGCTTCTAGAAAAAACAAGAATGAATACGTCCCAATGTAAACGACGGATAATTTAACCTGAAACGAACTACACAGTGAATTAATTTAAAATAAAAATTGAGTTGATACTTTCTAGAGCTAAATATTTTATCTTTAGGATCTTTAGAATTTACCTGTTCATGTTTCTTGTTTTTTTTCTCGTGTGTGATGCTCCCATTAGCTTCTGGTACACATTAAGAAATTCTGATTAGGACATCGAAGACATTGATGTCTCTCTTTAATGCGCATGCGTTGTTTCTAATGCGATGTCGTTTTCTATTGCGCATGAGTCGCGCAACATCTTTTTGGTCATATTTCGCGGGAATTTTTGAAATGCTAAAAATGCAATTCAATTTTTATGAATAAATAAAAATATGAAATAGGTAATTAATTTTTAATTCCATTCCAAGTATGTGTAAAAATTTTAAAACCAGAAAAAATATTTTTCACAACATGGGAAAAATTATTAGACTGGCTGAAATATGGAAGTATCCCATGAAGATTACTTTTATGTACTTTATTTTTTTCTACATATTATAAGTAATTTTCCGAGCTTAAAGTATACATATATTTATATGTAAATCAGTCCGTAAAAGGCTTTGAAGTTTGACCGAAGCCGTGGACGTTAAATTGTGACGTCATTGAGATTACATATCTTATGGAGAAATCATGATTTGGAATATATAAACGTGGGTGGGAAGTGACATTTATAGAAAATTACGTAAAACTTTTTCAGTCACGTTTATTTCTTTTTACTTTTATAAATTATCTGACAGCATTGTACATATTTAAAACGGAATATCTCAAAAAATATTGATGCTACATAAAAAAAGAAAGAATCAGAACTTCAAAATGCATAAAATGATATAAAAATCAAATACAAATTTTATAAAATTGTGCAACTTAGTGTATTCAACCATATACAACTTGTATGACAGTACTTCGCACCATAAATTTACGAACCTGTTCTCTCTATTTATAAATAACGTTATTACAACTTAGAATCTTATACTTTATGTTCCTATTGTACAGCTGTCTTGATTTATTCAGTCCATCTGTGTGTGCAATGTTGATTTGTACAAACGTAGTAGAGTCTCATTTCCTCTTCAGCTCTCCTAGTCTGTGCTTGGAAAAAGACTGCTTCACGATGCATGCATTTTGGACACGGATGTTCTTCAGTCCTCGGTAAAGTAGGATCCGATATTACATCAGCAACAATATGAGTTAGTTCACTGAAAAATATCATTAATTAATAGTAAACACTTGATATCCATTTGTATTATCGATTATTTCTAGTTAAGGTATAGTAATCATTTTCAGAGTCAAAGTAATTCAATTTTCAAAAGTAAGATTGAAAAAAGTAGTGCAATAAAGTTTAACAATTCAAATTTAACAAGACAAATAGATGTGTAAGTTAAAGAAAGTTGAACTGTGATATATACTTCTTGGTCCAGTTTCTTTCTTTTTTTCAATAAAAAAGTATTGTTTTAAAGTCACAACGAGTGTACAAATAAATAATTCATTCATATTATATTGTCATCAATTGATTAAATCCTATTGCATTGCACCGAAGTAGGTACGTTTTACATTTTTGAAACTGTCAACTCTTTTTTAAGGGCGTGTAGTCGGTTGTGATGACATAAATTCCGATCGAGCTGATAATTATGTTCTCCATAGGATTTCTGGCTATTAAGAATTTAAATTTGAAAATAAACTTGAATGTAAAATATACGTACTCAATTTCGTGCATAATTTTGTTCACGTAGATGCAATTACTGTCAGCGAGTTGTTTGAAGTCACAGTTTCTGCACTGTAAATAAACATTAATACTAATTATATCAAACGTGGATATAAATTTAAAATATCACATGTATATAATAATTATGAGTTTTGTAATAGAGATATCGATACAAAAATCAACAAAACACTCAAGAATGGTAAAAATTGACAGAAATATACGATTTTTGCGAGAAACAAAAGAAATAGAAAAGACATAGGAATGACAATACGAATAAAAAAATTACTTGAAAACTTACCGCATACATGAGAACTTTATTCTCTTTGTCTTCTTTAGGATATAACATATTATTGCATTCTTGACAAAATCTTATTCCAACAAAGCCAGGTCCGTCATCATGAGTATCATAACCTGCGAGCTTCGACATGTTTTTTCTTGTCTAAAAGTTAATAAAACGACTTTTAAACTTGTCGAAAACTATATTTATATTAAACTTTGAAACTGATTCGCAAGTTTGTTGTATTTTTGTTCACTTCTGAAACAATAACAAAGCAAACCGCCAAAAAATACACAATATTATCTTGAGCGTTGTCTAACTTGCAGAAGTGTTACGAATACTATACTCTCAAATCTCAAACGGAGCAGCCTGCGCGCGCAGCACGCGTAGGCTTCCTGTTAGAGAAATTCTGCAATTGGCTGTAATCTGGCGCGCAATTCAAAATCGAATTAAATTAACTCCATTTTGAATTGCGCGCGTAAAATTTTGACCAACGGGAGAATTTCTCCAGCGGAAGTCAAAATATGAAGTGTCTTTCACATGTTTCACACGTCGCAAAGAAGCATACTTGCGCAACTTTAGGCGGGAGTATTTGAATTACAATTTTTTTATTTATATGTATATGAATAGAAAAATATTCACTAAAACGATTTTATCTGTTTTGCCGTTGTAATTTTTATTACTATAATAAAGAAAATACCATGCCATTAAATATTTTTCTATGTGTAAATAAAAATAATTGTGCATAATTAAAAATAAAACCGTGTGCTTGTTTTGTTTACGATGTGTGAAATAACCTTTAACTTTCTTCAAGTCGATTCGCTCATTCGATTCCAACGGAAAGATTTATTTATAAATCCATAGTTTTTCGGTTTAAATAACTAAAGTTAAGAAAAAGTTTTATTGAATCCAGTCCGAATTAATTTATAATATTTAACCCTTCATACGCAATAATTACTCATATCAAAAATATTATAATTTTATTCAAACGGAAACGGAACGGCATACATACATAGATATACATAGTCCCTTTTCTTAAAAATTGAAGAGCAGATTTAAATAAGAAGAAATCCCTGTCAAGTTATTGAACTAATTAAAATCTAAAATTAAAGTCTCTCTGCTCTGGGAGTGGATCGAAAGTCTCACGAGTTCTAAAACTGCACAAGAAATAAGTAAGGGAATAAAAAGATTAAAAAAAAAGATCTATGTAAACAGAGTTCATGCGCGCGTCTTCTCATGTAAGCGTGTATGTAACGCAAAGTGCTAGCAAGTTCGGTGTCGAAGGAAGTCGTAAGAGGAGTCAGTGAATTTTTGGAACAGTTCAGAGCTAGACACACATTTTGTGAAAGCGTGGAAAAGTTTGTGAGAATCGGAGTGAAGAATAAATTGTTGGAAAGCAAAAAAGGTAATTCCGAAGATATTTGATTTTCATTTTTCGTTGAAGGTGAGCTCAGAAGGTGCGCTAGTGTTCCATTAATCTACCCCCAACCTTACTACCCCCACCCTTTTGCTTGAGCTCCCCTAGCTAGTGCAAATCTCGGCGGCTGCATGTTTTCTTAAGGGATTCTTCCCAAATTCGACGCGTGAATCTCCTGAGGACTGACGACGATATTGCAACAGTGAGTGAAATCATTTAAGTTCTAGCAAATAGAGCCTAATTGCGCCGAGAAAAGTATCGTGCGTGTTGTCCCGCGTCCGGAAATAACGAGAAACGTGAAACTTGTGCTCAAGGCGTTCCTGGGGGGTGATGGCCCTCATGCCGATTGTAGACAGCGTCTCCCACAAAGATTTCACCATTTTTCCGGTGACAGAAAAGCGCATTGTTTGAAAGTTTTCGATTTCACTGCCTAACCTGTTCACTTGTGTACTTCGAACACGTGATTGCCGAAATTTCCATGCGAGGTGTGCTTTTTTTTGAACGGTTCGTATTTTTCGGGACTCGGACTGCCCAAACCTTTGTTGGCTCATTTGTTTTGTTGAACGCTCATTTTGAATGTTGTTATGGATTTTTCTAAGAACGACGCTCTCGGCATAATTTTTACCGTTAGAAAAAGCACCGTTAACTTTAACTTGCTTCTTGCTGATTAATGTTCAAATAAATTCAATTCGGAGCGTTAATAGCTTCGGGCGTGTTGGATATCATTTCAAGTTATTTTATTTTTCACCAAGGCCCTGCAGCGTGACAGCCATGTTGTAAAGTTTTTTTGTGAATTACCTCTTTGCGTTAACCTTTCTTTCGTCTAAAATTACCGAGCTCTTATATTATTTTCATGCAAGCATGCTTTGTCCGATATTATTTTCAGGCGGTAAGCAGTATTTTTTTTCTTACAGGAAATTTCTGTATGGGAGTTTGTATGGGTCTTGGGCAATTTGTTAGCGTCGCTTGTTGTTAACTTTCTAAGAATGGACAGCATCAGCCACTTCGTGGCATCTTCGTCGTATCTAATATTTATTCCATTTTGTTACTCGAATTTCATTTTTCATTTTCTTTCTGGTTTTCAATTTTATCTATCTACTTGACGTTCTTGCGATGTTTTTGCAATTTATCAATAAGTTTATGTCGTGGTGTTTTTTTTTTTTTTTTTTGTAATAAGAAAATAATTTTTTGTATTTCCGAACAAAAAATTTTCTTAGCTTTTGAATTTGTTCTTTTGATTGAAATCAATTTTGTTTTAAAAACGTCACTTCAAGTTTTTCAGAATTTCTTGTGAAAAATGCTTTAAAACAAAAATTCTAAAATATCTTGATAGAATTGATAGATTAATTTAAATTAAATTTATAAAATTGTTTGATCAAATTTGATAAAAATAACTTCATTTTGCAAAGATTTATAATATATTAGAGAAAAATATTCAATGAAAACAGGTGGATTTCATATAATATAAAGAAACTTTTTTCGAAGGGTTTAATTTTTGATTTACTACTTCTTCAAATATTTTTACTACTCGTAAATTTTTATTTTTCGTTCATTTTCACTCAAATTAATTAAATTATTTTCTGTATTACTTCGTTTGATTGAGTTAATGACTGAAAACGTTTAATTAATCATGAATGAAAAATTTTGAGAGAGAATAGTTAAATGAACACCAATAAATATAGAATAAAATTTAATTTTCAATTATTTTGAATTCAAAAATGATTTTGTAATTAAAGGAAATTAGTGAATAAGTCCTCCAATAACAGAAAATACTGCCCGCGTTGATCAAACAATATAAATGTGAATAAATGAAATATTTTTACATTTAATTGCATTGATTTTTCATTTGTTCTGATTCGTAAGATATATTTGTTTTTAAGAAGAATATTTATAGGGGAATTTATGGATGTTGGTCAATTTGTTAGCGTTACTTATTGGTAACTTTCTCTAAGAACGAACATCACGTATTCCGTAGCATCTAACATTTTTGTATATTGTAGTTTTTTTAGGTTAATCAAATTTTCCTTTAGTCTTTCAATTTTTATATATATATATATATATATATATAAAACATTTTTTTAAATATTTTTGTGACCGTTTTTGAAAGAGATAACGATTCTTCCAAATATACAACTTTAATGTAAGATTTTCAGACACCCCCCCCCCTTTCCACCCTCCAAAAAGACATATAGTTTGAGTTTATAATTAGAAACTTAACTTACGAAGAAGTCGGTATATAAAGTAGCTTATTGATTATCTATTTTGAATAATAACCATTTTACTCGTTGGAAAATTACGAGTGTAAAATTATACATCTAAAAATAAATATTTAAAATATGAAGCAAAAATTTCAATTAACTCACACAAATAGTGAAAAATTATGAACAATTTACACTTAAAAAAAGTAGTAATTGGTAATTTTGTCTTGATTTTATTTTAAGTATTGCAACACAAATCGACTACAGAATTATTGAATGTTTGTAGAATAGTAATTTTTAGAGATAAGCATTTATTATGTGAAGATTATTTTATATAAGTTCAGTAAGTGAGTAATCTTATCAATTCACCAAATCTCTAATCTTATCAACAAGATGTGGACTTTGAAGTCTTATAAACTATTTTAAACAACTTATTGTACAAAAGTGCTCGATACATTAATTTTCAACATTTAATTGTAGCTGACTGGAAAACTTCTAACTGGCTGCATCTGCTATTTTAATTTCAAATTACATACATTTTTTAATTCATGAGTTACAAAAATAATCTTTAAATTTTAACTGCTTAAGATTTTTAGGGTTTTGTAAAGGTTGTTGTACCATGAAGATCAAAGAAAATGTTTTATTTAATATTTTTTATTTCTTACTTTGGATCTAACACTGTCTTTTTTTTCTATTCCGATAGGCATTCTGATTTGATTGGCTTACAATAATTAATTATGGATTCTGGAAGTAATTTACCTACGCCGGACGGTTATCCTGGTGGAGAACGTCAGCAGTTTTGTGTATCATGGAATTCGTATCAGTCGAATATGCACAATGCGTTTCCTAAGTTACTGAGTTCGGAGCAGTTCGTTGATGTTACCCTGGCCTGCGACGGAGGTTCCATTAAATGTCACAAGGTTGTCCTTTCGGCATGTAGCGACTACCTGGAGCGTCTGCTACTGGAAATTCCCTGTTCGCATCCCATCATCTTTTTGAGGGATATGCGTATGTGGGAACTTCAGGCTCTCGTTGAATTCATGTATCGAGGCGAAGTCTATGTCGAAAAACAGCAAATTAAAACTCTCATGCAGGCTGCTGAGGCTTTACAGGTAAGCATGCCATTTAAAGAAAAAAGAAAAGTATAAATAATTCTAAACCTTATTACAGTACTTACGGAATTTAAAATTACCAGACTACGGCCAGGATGTTAATTAATGTATTTTCCAAGGTTTTATGTTTTAAACTATAAAACTATGAAACCCTGGGTTCGATTCTCAGTGGGGCTAGAGAAAATTTATTCATAACAGGAAAAATCAACATTTTAAAAAATATTGACAAAGACCAGTAGCACAAAATATACCATCAATTATATATTTATACTATTAAACCTTGAAAGATACATTAATTAATAACCAGGGTGTCTAACGAACCGGGATAAAACCCGGAAATTTTGTATCACTGAGTACTAAAATCGGATAAAAAATGGTAATTTTGGTAATTAATTCTAGTGATTTGTTTTCAACAGGTTCGAGGTTTGTACAATCAAGGACGAGACAGTACCCTGAACGACACTTTAAATTCTCAACTTGGCAGTTGTGATACTCCCATTGAAATGTCCCCTACAAAGCAGGAAGATGCTTGTTCATACAAGGGTGACGATACATCGAATGACGCCACCAGCTCTAGCTTCATGGAAGCTTCGACAAATGTTGGAACTAGCATCACCAGCTCACCTCAGCTCTCTATTTCTACCGTACCTCAGCAAACCCCATCGAATACTACTCCCAATTACGTAAATATGGAAAACCCAGAGGCGGCACTTCACCACTTGCAAACTGCACTTAGTGCATGTGAGGCTACTCTGACTGAATCTTCCGGCATGGTGAAAATGGAACCTGACGAACAATTCTCTCAACAAGAAAAACCTTTTTCTATCAGTATGGTACCCACCGGCAACTGTAATCCCAGCAGCCCCTTTCCAGCAATCGAAGGTAAGATATATATTATTTATTTTCGAAATTAAGATGGAAATTAAAGGCCAAACTGGTGCATTGGAGCGGGACTTCCGGAAGTTAACTACGTTAAGAAATTATCCATATACCACGTAGTCAATTTTTCACCACTTTTTAAACCCCCTACTTATGGCCAGACGTGGAATTTTGCCATGCCCTCTTCCCCTCCCGCCTTAAATTGACCACGTGGTATATGGATGGCCTCTAAAGTTTTTTTTAGAATACAATATTGGAAAACAAAAATATCGTTTAAAAATTGATTTATACTTAAACATACTTCGCCTAGATTCTTAAATACTTACAAGTTACATTAAAAGTTAAATATATTTTAAGATAATTTTGTTCCTCTAGTCTACATTGAGAACAAATAATTAATTTGCTTGGTATAGATATTTAGATTTCAATTTAAAGCATTTATTTATGCAAAAAAGATTGATTAAACGATTTAAATGAGTATAGGTACATATTTTAGCTGAGATTATTCAATTGGAATAAACGAAAAGCTCGAAAATCAGTAAATTTTTCCTCAGGTTTATAAATTGTGCTCGAGTTTTTAAATTCCGTTTCTTGTTCAAAATTTTTGCAGTTACCTGCGTTAGAATTAGACATTGAACTTGAGTGACTTTATAGGCCTAAGGGTCGTTAAATAATAATAGCTCTTGACGAAAATCCTGGCCGCAAGGTTCCATTTGTAGTTGTTAATCCTCCTACTTCTTACCTGGATTGACGGAAATTTCTTGAAGGCCCAGAGGCTTTTGTATTTAAGAAACTGGCAGATGTTTAGAAAGTCGCTTTCCCAACAATTTATTTATGCTGAAATAGTCGAAACATTTACAAATCAACTCCAAAATTTTGTTCTGGAGATTTAACATTTTTCTAACGTTATTATTTAATCTTCTTAGGATATCAAAGACGACAACGACGATCAGAAGAAGAACTGAAACAGGCATCTGACATGGTAGCACGCGGTATGACGTTTCAAGTAGCATCGGAAAAATACAAAATCCCAATCAGTACGATCCGCTTTTACATGGTACGAAAAGGAATCTTGCAGAGGCGAAAACGAGGACGTGGAGCGGGCAGCATGCCTGGAATGAACAGCCAGCCAAGCAGCCCTGCGAGTCCGCCCTTTCATATGATGAATTTCCGCCTGCCGGAAAGCCTAAACTCCAGCCTACAGTAGTTTTATACGCCAGTAGTAAGTTTCTAGACTTGAGTTAAGTCGATCAAATTGTGTGTCGCTAAATTAGAGCTGTTTTAGACGACTTTCTTCCACTTCCAAACGGCTCACGGCCGAGTCTATGAGTTTTAGATATTTCTTTATATTTGTTGAAAAGAATAAAATTTCGTATAAAAAATATAAGAAGGTTCGGGTAAATATAATAATTTATGCATGAAAAAAAAAGTTGCATACTGACTGCTACACGTTTATTATCCATAGTTTCAGTCCTAAACAGCTCTATTCTCGTGTAAATAAATCTTATATGCAATGGTTTAAAAGCACAACATAAGGCAGCCAATTTTGCAGGAATCGATCTCAGCTTTCGAGCTCTTAAAATCATAATACATACCGATGATTCTTTTCCTTATGTACCATCTACGTTACCGCGAACGACGATTAATTACTTATTTACTTACTTACTTATTTACCTACTTACCTTTTTTTACCTCGTTTTTATTTATGTACGCTGCTAGATAAGTTTATTCTTTGGATAACGAGCAATATTGCTTTTCTTATGTTGTGGTTTATGAAAAATGATGCGGTTGATTTTAGATGTTTTTTCTTAGCGACTGATGACTACTTGATTAATCATGTAAGTTGTTGCTCCCAACATTTTTATTTGACGTTTTTAATCAACCTGACTTTCCATGACTAGGGCCGAAAACTTCGTGACCTTTCCCGTTTCATAAGAAATAGTCTGCCTAGAGAAGCATTTTATTACTTTTATTTTCATAGTTAAATTTCTTTTAATGGAATGTAATGTATTCAGCATTCATGTTCCATGAGTGTCAGTTCATTGCTGTAGGCGAATCAGCGAAACACAGCAATGCATTTTTCAAGTCGAACGCGAAAGTATAAGGCGTTGCGATGTCTTTGTTTACGAACGGGTAATCCCTTTTCGAGGTTTCGCCGAGCCTGAAAATAGTCGTTATAAATTCAGTAGTGATTTTTGGTAATTGACCACGGAGACGGTTCGGCGAATCTCAACCTATAAGATCAAAAAAGAAGAAAAAAAAAAAGAGAAAAAGAGAAAGACAGAAAAAATTACAGATAGAAAAAATCACTTGCCGCATATAATCACGTAACGCTTTAGGAGTTACTCCCCTGATTATGATATACAGATATTTTTGTAGACACTGCAAGGGAAAGTGCATTTTTTTGCCCGACTGTATGTACCTTACTGACTTACATATTGCAAGGACTGGTATTTGTTCAAAACTTTACCCTTAGCTTCGTTAGGCATCACACGAGACTACAAATTACGATGTATCTAGAATAATAATAATAATGCTTTTAACATGTTAGTGTACAAAAAAGAAACAAGTCTGTAACTGAACGTAGAGATTTGCCATTTTTTAGGAAAACAGGAGAGCTAAAAAAACTTTCTTGTTTTCATGAAAATTGACTCTGCCTTTTCAAAGAATTCTCATTACATGACAGCAGCTACGTATATGCAGCGTAAATTGTACGATGTATTGCCTTTGTTAAATAGCATTCAGATGAAGCCATATTTTTCCATTAATGCAATAAACGAGCAGTGAATACTAAAATAAAGCATAATTGAGAAAGAGTGCCGGATACATTATATAAATAGTAATATTACTTTTAGTCTCAAGTATATTGCTTCAATTTTTTTTAATTTTTTTTTTTATTAAGAATCACAGAATCGATTAATAGATTCGCCATCTATGCCTTCAATGCGGTCAAAATATGCACTCATGATAGCAGGTCGAAATTTTAAGATACCTTTTAATTTGTGCAAAAAAGAGATTTTATATGAAAGTGGGTAAACCTTTTTTTTTTATTTTCTTTTTTCTAAACTAATTTTTTTACTACGGAGAAAAATCTTACAAATTATTATGTACAATTTAAAACACATCTTAAAAATTATATCCGATAATAGCAGACTTGACGAATGAAGCGAGACTAGTAGCACACTCAATATTTCAGACCGTTATATTATTTTATTAACTTTATAAAGTAGTTTATATTTATCACCTAATAGGTTTTCCGTCATCAGTGGCATTATTTGTAGACTCGAGGTACCATTATTATCCGAGTTTTTAAGGAATTAAATTTTGGACTGCCTTTTTCAATAGCTTTGAGAAAATATTAAAATAGTATAAACTTAAAAAGAGAGTTTGACATAATTTGCAAGAAAGAAAAATTTGGATGCTTATCTTTTTGTCAAAAAGAAAATCATCAATTTGTTTAAAAATGTCAAAATATTGAAGTATTTCGATATTAAATTAAAATTAATATTTATAAAATTTCTAGCTAATAGAAGTTTGCAGATTGGTTGAAATTCTTATTTAAGAAATCGGACAATAATCACAACCCAAATGTAGACTAGGATACCAAGTTAAATCCTTGATTTTTTAATTTTCTAGGCATTTAAAGGGGAAATTCATCTCTCAGGTAGATAAATTCATTCTGTATTCATTATTATGGATAGTAATTACTATTAGTGTACACTTTTGACCGTCGATTGAGTTCTAAACTCCTGGGTTTTCCACCAAAATGCGACTGGAGCGACTTCTACTTTTTTTTTCTTTTTTTTATATATATATATATATATATTTTTTTTATACGTTCTTATTGCAAATCTGAAAGAGTATATAATAAGTTTCTTCTGATGATAAAGAAATTTGCGCTTAAATTTTTTTAGAAAATCTTAAAATCGGGACTGGGACCCCCTAGTATATTTTTTAGTTTAGTTTCTGCTGTTTTAGTCTATTACCAAATTGAGATCAAGGATAGATAATTGATTTGAAAATAAGGATTAAATTTTGTATAAATTTTACGAAAAATCATCCACTGATCTCTATGTATACAGCACTCTTTCCGTATGCCGTAAGATATAAATCATTGTTCAAAGAGTTCCAGTTGACAAAGGTTTTATACAGATCTATATCTAAACCAGTATTTCAAACCAATGAAAAGTAATTAGTTTTCTAATAACACAGTGCGTCGTTTTGTGTGACTTTAGCAGAGTGCTTAAGCCAGTAATGCTCAGCGTATCTAACGTTATATTTTTAGTGAAACTCCGTGTCATACTCATGTGTATTATAATAATGTATTGCAGCGTGTAACGAAACAACAATCAAAGATACGAAAGGATACTTATTAACTACCTATCTTAGCCACTTTTAGCAGTATGTAAGTAGCCACTTTGAGGCAGATCGTATTTAATTTCACAATCGCTCTTTGTCATCCATCCCCGACCCTCCCACCCTTCGTTTTTTTGTCTTTTTTTTACGGTGGTATTATTACTTGTAGATATATGTTTGCGGCTACTGAAATCGAATTGTTCGATACTTGAATGCGTTCTGAACATTATTTGCAGTTACCGAACTAGATTCTATCCATTTTCGCGAGTGGCGTTTTAGAATTCGCAACAAGTCGTCGGACTCGATTCCAGTACTTTTTTTTTTTTTATTAAGTTTAGTTAGGTGACGTTTAAGAGATTTGTACATTGATCTGAACTATGTCTATTAAAAAGAATAGATATACACCCACAGTATTCTGTGTAATAAGACACAAAACCCAATTCAGTGTCGTTTCGTTTATAAAATTTATTATTTTGATATATTGAAATATTATTGTGAAATATTTTGAAATATTGAAATATTGTTGTGAAATTTTTTCCCCGCGTGAAATGATGGGGAAAAACTTGTCAAGATAGAACTTGCAGAATTTCCTGAGGACTTTTTTGTAATTTGAGCGTTGACAAAGCGAAAGTAACGTTTAAACGCTTATTCGAAAAGTGGCTCGACTATAGACTTGAACAATAGATACATTGTAGTTCGATACTTGCAGGACTTAATTCGAAGAGAGGAGTGTTTGTAACTATAGGTAGTCGTTAATCTTGCGATAACGATCAATAAATTTCTGTTTTTTTGGATAATTTTTTGTTTGTTTCGGAGAATTTGACTGCGACACGTGTCCGCCAGTTACCAAAATAATTATGTCCAGCGATATAACACTTCGTTGGGCATGAACTGTATAAATGAAATTGCAAAGCGAGGAAGAAAAACTGCGTAATTGTAGAGAGAAATATTCACTATTGCATTGCCTTAATCGGTAGATCATTCCACAAGTTGGTTAAACGTAAAATAGTAAATGAGTTATGAGAGGAGTAAATATTCTCTCGACTTAATTCGCGCGATTGGCGCAACGATCTAAAAATTGCCCCTCCGTAATGGACATGGTTTACAGTTGACTATTATCAGCAATGTGTTCCTGACTACAACAATAAGAGCAATAGAAAAAAAAGCCGACTTTGCATCTCCATAAAATCCAAGTATTTTTGGTTAATTAGAACGTAAGCGGTGTTTTAAGAGTATGTTACTTTAAGATGTGTCAAGTAAAGCATGCTTGTAGGTAGAAATTTAGAATAATGCTATAACAATAATTATATTATAATTACATATAATTAAAGATTAAGGCATTTAATGAATGCTAAGTATTTCTTAATAAAAGTACATTTAAAACAAACTCTCAGTCTTTTCATCCCTTAGTACTTCAGGATGGCCACTGGCCACATGTATTTTTATAAGAAGTACCTTTAAAGGTACATAGTTTTATAAGTAAAGGTAGTTTGTATTATTGAATCTAAATATCTATCATAAAATTATAAAAAATTTAAATAAATAAATGAATAATAATTAGAGGAGACTAGAGATATTCTGTCACTATTTTTTCAATTACATTTTTATGAAATAAAATGCAATCTTTTTTACAAGTAGTAAAAATTAAATACATTTCTGATTAAATATTTTTAGGTGACTGTATTGAAGTATTGTTTATTGATATAATTACTACAAAAAGTATAAATATAAAATTTCAAAGAAATGTTAAGAAAACTAATAATGAACTGAAAATAAACCAGCAATTTGATAAAAATAAATCGCGAATTTTGTATATATGTATGTAAATGTTACGGGCATTGACCGAAATTTTGGCACTGACGAAAGTACAGCAAAGCTTATAACTCTTTTTATTTAAAATGAATAATTATCATTCCATTAGGAACTTTCATTGAAAAAGATGTTGGCAACAAGGAGAGAGTCGAAAGAAAGAAGATGAGCAATTTCCGCAATTCAAGAAAGTGCGCAATTCTTTGTGGGAGGAAAAGCAAGACGACCTTGGAGGCCTTGAAAGATTGAATCTCATCATCGGACTTTGGCCTTGTAACCACGTGCGTATTGATTCTCTTTACTTTTCTCACCCCCTTTCTCTTTTTCTCTGATTCCAATATTTGGATCAAAATTGCGTTCAAGAAACGTAAAAATATACACATAACTATATGTAGATTCAAATATGGATCACATGTATCTCAGCACGAAAACTAGGCTATTATAATCTTAAATCTCGGGTCAACTTGGTCAAGAAATTCTACTACTGACACAAAACACGTGTTTCTTTACTATTTGCTCTCTTTTCATTCTTTATTTTATGTATAACTTTCTTTTTAACTACATTTAACATATTTCCTTTCCTTTGTTTCATCCTCTTTGTCTATATATGTATTTTTTATTTATTAATTTTTTTCTTACAACTCGCTCTTTATATTTTAAAAAAATACGTAGGGAAAATAAAAATTGAAATAATAATAATAAATTTCCAGGCATGCTTTGAGATTTTATAGGGGTTGCTAAGGATTTCAAAAAAGAGATTATTATATTTCTAAAGAATTCGGTAAATTCGTTGAAATCCTCTTAATTTGTTAAAATCTCTAAAATTTCTAGAAATTCTTCATCAAAATCTTTGGAAATCTTTTAAAATATCCTAAAATCTGTTAAATAAATGATAAAAACTAAATAATGTGATAACAATTGCACAGTTATTTATATAAGGGTTTAACGTTACTAGCAGTGTCTCTGAACTTGGGAATTATTTATGGTCCAGACGCTGAAGGGACAGCGAACTTGTCTCAAGACACTGCTCTCTAGTGTCTACTTGTTATTCGCTTTGTAAAACAGAAAATGTACTAGATTTTCGTTAAGAGGGGTGATTTTATTTAAAAGCTTTGAAATCACTTAAATTCTTTGTGAACCTTTAAGATATCTTTAAAATTCCTGTGAATTCCCTAAAATTACTTAAAATCTTCTAAAATTCCTTAAAGTCATTTGAAGTCTGAAAATTCCGGGTAAATTTCTGCTAGTATGATTATAGAAATAAATACTAACTATTGTTTCACATAAATAGTCAATTAATCGCAATTGCACTAAGTCACGACACAATGAATTAACACAATCGACTACAAGAATTACGCTGATTCTCGGATAAAGACTTGAAAAGTGGAAAAACTCTGGAAGCTTTCCAAAAAATGAAAAAGAATATTACTTTTGCAAAAATTCTTAATTGATCATTTACTGAATACTGCTGAAAAAATTAAAAGTAATAGATTAGAAATGCTTTTTTTTCATTCATATAAATTTATATAAGACACTATATCTCTTAATTATAGAAAAACGACGCAGTATGGCAACGTATTTCAAAATGCAAATTTCTAAAGTCATGTGCTTCGATCATGCTTCTAAGAAATTGTTGGTAGAAATTCTTTGTTTAAAAGTTTAAATATATAGAGAGTGCAATGCACTCTCTTTGATTTTACGCTGTTCTCTTGTGCTGCTCTCTCTCTTAATGCAGAATTGTCTTCGCATTCTATACCAAAAGGACGCTTACATTTCCCAGTAATTCTATTTCGACTTTCGTACTTTGTTCTTTTCTTTCCACTTCCAAAGCCATTTTATCTAATACATAAAACATTATAGGTACATACAATAAATTGCAAAAAAAATCATCAGGTATCTATCAGAAGAAATGTCAATATTAGATGAAATTATCAAAAATACTTTCGCCCTTAATTTAGGAAATTGTATAAGAAAATACGAAAAAAGATTTCTAATAGGGATGTCTGCAAAATTGGGAATCTACAAAATTTCCCAAATCCCCATAAAAACCTTCCTTCAAGAATTTGTCAATATTCAGTCAAATGTAGCATCGAGTGCAACTATAAGTGCATGAACCCCCAATCCATCTTCACTTCTTCTAATTGCACATAAATACGCGACGCAGGGCGTCGCGCTCGGGAGTCTCTCCGGCGTCGTGGCGTGCGAATTGCGTCGTTCTTTGAGTTTTTACCCCCTACCCCGAGTCCATCGTCTCTTCCTCTTTTCGACTTCTTGATGCGCACGCTCTCTCATGATCCCTTTGTGTTATTTTCGGCGGATTCAACGTCGAAGCTTTAAATAGGACCGAGTTTCCGACGAAGAAGGCAGTTCATAACACAGTTTCTACATGCTGGAGCACCGTACAATTTTCGATGTAAGTAATAAACAATCAATCATCATCGAACAACTGACAAGCACTTTTTCTTATTGTTTCATGCTTTTTCTTGCTTTTCGCGCCAATATCTATAATAACACCCCACCCCCTCCCCTTCTCTTTCACCCTCTTCATTGACGTCACTCACAGTTGCAACGGATCGAACATTATGTTGGTCAGGGTTGTCAGATGTGCAAACCGGAAATCCGGGACAACCACCGACCGGAAGAATCATTAATAAGTCCAATGATTTTTGAAAGTATTCCAAAAACTGATGCTAATTCTATGGCTTTTGCAATTTAAAACTTTTTTTTAACATTATTTTCCTGTTTTAAGGGAGACCCGTTTTTTAAAAAAGTTCTAAAAAATATTTTATATTATAAACAAAATAAAAACAGTATTTGAATTTTCAAGACAAAAAAAAATTTATTTAACTGAAAATGGACTGGGTCCAGACAAAAACTCATTAAAAATAATGGCCAGCAATGATAGTTTATTAAAAAAAAATTTTAATTTACCTGAGTAAATTGGTGAACTTATATTTTCTTTTTTGCCATATTTAAATGCACTAAAAAATATTTTCTGTGCAAATGTGAATAAAATAACTCAAATAAACAAATGCGAAATTAACGTGTATTTTAAAGATTCTATGAGACTTCTAAAGATTTCTAGGGATTATAAAGATATTTTATGTATGTTTTGGTAATAAAACGCGTTTCAAAAAATTGGATGAAATTATTATCATAAAAATTTAGCAGTGATTAAAAAGAAAGTTCAGTTTTTTTTGTTATTAGTTTCAAAGAATGTTAAGAGATTCATGAATTTAAAGAGATTATAAAAAAATCAAAATACTTCAAACATCGCACTTAAAAAAAAATGACAAATTGATACTAACAAATTTTAGGGGCTTCCTAATAAGAATAAAACAAAAAAAAGTTCTTAATTTTTGGCTATCTACTTTTATATAGAATTTTTTTATGAATTTTGTATTAATGAAGGAATGTATTAATTTATTATTTAGTATCTTCCATTCAAATTTGAAAATCTTATGCGAAGTGACAACCAACAGGTGGTTTTTAATGAAATGGTAAAATTTTACTAATTCTAATACAAATCTTCAAATTTGTTGCAAAATTATTATTAGTGTTATTGTTCCCAAGTTTTCCTTATGTTCTCAGTGACTCAGGGGTAAATTCGTTTAAAAAATAAAGAATTTCAATTTGAAAAGGAAGATTTCATTCTTATTTTAGTCTTTCTTCTTCATTATCTATTTTTACATTCTTTATCAATTTTTAGTTAAAAAATATTAATATAATTGAAGTGACTTATTAAGAACTTATTAAAAAGAATCGTTATTTTTTGACTTCATTATCTAACAGTAACGTAATTACTCCATCAGTCAACTAAGATAGTCTGACATCACCTGTTATTAATAAAACGTCAAACTTTGAGCAGTTCTTTATTCTCTCCCTTAGATAATCAAGTTCTTATTAAAAAGTTAATCATTTTGTATAGAGTACTTTAAATTACTTTCAATTACTTTAAATTCATACAAATATGCACACCAATAAAAGCAATTAATGTAAAATTTACACACATACAGATTTTAAGAAATATATACTTGTTAGGTATGTTTTTATTTTTGTATATTATTTTGTTGATGAGGGAAATTGATAAAATAGAAATTCTCTGGGAATGAAAAGTAAAGTGACAAATTGTGACAGAGAGAAAAATATAAACAACACAGTGAGTTTAGACTTTAGGGCATTGCCGTGGGCCACTTTTGTTGAGCCAGACTGCGTGAGTTTTGCCTCGAGGGCTTCCGGTATCATTGCCAAAATTGCGACGTTTTCTTGGCACTCTATCCAGAAAATTTTCAGAAGGAAATTACGGATCGGCAATTCCCACGAAGCAATATTATTTTGGATACAAGGCAATACTCTGCGTGCTCTGCGTTCATTTCAAGGCTAAATCTATCTTGATTTTGTGTCACTAATAAATCGATAAATAATCAAATTTTATATTTTCATGATAAACAAACGCCAAGAAATACAATTCAGCTAAGTTTTTGTTGTTTTGTATTTAGAAAGAAATAAGAACTGTTCTTAATTTTCTTAAAGAAGGCAAGTCATTCATTCTTTATAACATTCTCACATAATAACGTTTTGATGCAGTTTTCTTGGAAACTATAAAATAAAAGATAATGACATTTTGATTCTTTTTTTTATTACAGAGACTGGCTTCTATTAAAAGTGATATTAGATATATACTTTATACAAATAAAGTGCGTATCTTTCTTATATACGGTAATGCACGAAAAGATTTTTTGCATGTCGTGACGTCAGGATTTTCGATTATTATTTACAATAGTATCTATAATTTTTGTAAAGTAGGTTACTTGCAGTATACAGATTTATAAGTTTCGTCTTCTTTATTTAATAACTCTAATAACAAGTTACAAATTATTATTTCAAATCTTTTATTGGAATATTATTATGATTTGAATGTATTTGTAATTATAAATAATATATAAAAAGAAAGGAAAGTTTAGTTTGTATTTAGAGCAATGTAACATTAATTGTTGCTTGTATAAAATATTGTGCTGTCCAAAAAGTTTTCGCGTGTTATCATTATTTACCGATCAAATTATTATCATTTATCAGAGACTCGAACCTTTATTGCTAGAAATGTCGGTAAATGTGGGTAACAGGAATCTAGGATTAGAATTATAAGATTTTCAGCTTTCAACTCATGTCTATTTGTTATTTGATGTCACGTCAAGTTTTTAAATAAAAATGCAACACTCTAACATTATTAATTTCTACAAATTTATAACAGTAGTTAAAATTAACTTGAGTTAATTCTAAACAGGTAATTTCAGGTAATTTGAACACCATATTCAGTGTTAAATTTTTTAAAAACTCTGAACTGTAATAAAAAATAATTACAATTGCTCTTATTTAAATTTATAAATTAACTCAGAAAACTGTTCTTCTTGTTAAATATGTCTTTCATCACTGAGAAAATCATAGTTTCTTTTAGAAATCCCACTCAATGTTCCAAAGAATATTCCGCAAAATTTGGAGATTCTCCAAAAGCTACTCAAAAAGTATAAAGATGAGGCAAGCGTAGATAAATTATATTTACCTAAAACTTACGTGGGTATGATGTGTAGCAATAAATTTGAAATTAATGTCAATTTATTGGAAATTATGAGATTTCATCGAATTTTAAGAGATTCCAAAGAGATTTTTATCTGATAATTATTTTCTAATGCATTAGAAATGATTCTTTCGATTAGATTTACTATATTTCCTTCATATAGAAACTATTATTAATTAATAAGACTTAATTAATTCAAATAGAGAGAGAGTATCCTTCAAAATGAATGAAGAAATCTGGTTCAATGCATAATGATCTGTCTCAATACATTCGCGGAATGATGCAATAAAGGTCTTTCGTAATTTGCTTTAGATGCCGGCCGAGTGCATCGCTAATCCATTGCAGCGGGAGTTGGCGGACTCGATAATTCGAATGCAACCGCTAGATGAAATTCGAATATTACTAGCCTGTGGTGCTAAACCTAATGATGCGGTGACTCAGGGCCTAAGGCCCCTGCATTATGCTGTGTGGCAAAGGTACGAAGATGCAGCGCAGCTTCTTTTAGTCAGGGGTGCAGATATTGATGCTACAGATGAATGCGGCTATTCCGCATTGCATCTTGCAGCAGAGCACGGATATCTTGACCTTGTCAAGCTACTTCTCAAATATGGAGCCAAGGTCGATCATCGTCAAGACACTGGTGAACTATTCCCCAGGTTATTATTCCCCATATTTACAAATTCGGTTTGAGAAATAAAAATATAATGATATGACGATTATATCATATTTTTATATATTTTTTGCAGAACTACATTATGTGACGAACCACTGCGATTGGCTTTGAGGAATCGACACATTGAAGTTGCAAAAACACTTCTTGAAGCTGGCGCTAATCCTAATAAGAGATATTTTTTCGGATCAGAAATAAATCTTGTCTCTCCTTTGGATTTGGAGTGCATGGAATTACTTCTGGCCTTTGGTGCTCATCCAAACACGAGAGATCGTGCTGGACTCACGCCTCTTATGAAAGCTGCTAGATTACCTCAGGTAAAATAATAAAATGCGAGGTTTGTATAAAATTATAAAGTTTTGAAACGAATAACTATTAATAAGTGTCCAGAAATAGTTTTCAATTTCTTGAATTTCCTTAAAATCACTTAAATTGTTTGTAAATCCTTTTTCTTGTATAAAATTGCTTGTAATTCCTTAAGCTTAAAGTCTCTTGAAAGCTCTTAAAATGCCGGACGACACGTAAATTTCTGCTGGTTAAAATATAAGCGCAGAAACAAAGTTCAGAGATTGTCTTACTATTACTGGACGTTTCTACTTAAAAGCGCGTGTCTTACTAGAGTCTTATACTACTTTCAAGTAGGTCTTACTGGATACGTATGTATCTACTTTATTAGACAATAAAACTTATTTTCGATACGCCCTAATGTAGATATATAGGTAGATTATATATGTATAGAAGTCGAGATTGACTGACGCTGGCAATTGATCTAGGAACCAGGAAGTTACCTTAAATAACGTTTATAGAACTTAGAACATTAAGAAACACGTCGATTTGTCAATGTATAAGTCGAGTAATTAATAAATAATATATGTCTTATCAATTGATTACTTTTCAGGGCATATCATCAGTTCTTTTACTGTTGAGCTATGGAGCGGACGTAAATGCAATGGCCGATGCCAGACATGACTATCGAACAGTTTTGCATTACGCGATTCTTGGTGGAGATCCAGCAGTCATCAATCTTCTTCTGAAGCAAGGGGCCACCCTTGACCTCGGCGCCGACTATCAAAAACCATCGGCCTTGGACTTGGCGATTCTAAAGGGAGATCCGTCGATTGTTGAAATGTTGCTTCATGCAGGTAAAAAAGATCACTTCGAGAATTTAAGGAAATCCGGCAATTGTCCGGAAATTGAATATAAAATCTGAATTTCTTTGAAATCATTTTTAGGTGCAGATGTAAATGCAACATCGCCAATTATTGGGTCCCCTCTCCATGTGGCCTGTGCAGACAACATACCCAACAGATTGGAAATTCTCTGCATGTTGTTGGAACGAGGTGCAGATCCAAATTTGGTGATTCGAAGCGAGGAAGGATTATCGTTAAGACCTGTTCTTGCGGAGTATGTTGCATCTAACGAAAATCCGTCTGTAGAAGTGGTAGCTTTGCTACTAAAGTATGGGGCCAGAGTGGTGATTAAAACTCAATTCAGGGATCCCCATGGAATCTTGAATTCCCTTCAGAATACGGCAGACAAGCCGAGAATATTAAAGGCCCTTCTGGAAGCTGCGGAGAGTTTCGATCCTTGTATGATTCGAAGATCCAGTAGCTTAACAGATGCTCAAAAAGCTCTTGTCATGGAAGCAGCAAGAACGCCTTTACCTCTAACTCATCAGGCGAGACTTATTGTTCGTAAGCTCTGTGGTACAAAATTGCCAAAAGTTGTCAGGAGGCTGCAATTACCACAGTCACTACATCGCTACCTTATGTACGATTTCTACTAGTACTGGATTTATTATTTCAAACGTACTGATTCCAGTGAGTATAGTTTTATTGGGAATCTTTTTTTTAACCGATTATTGAAAAAAGAGATTTTATTTTTATGTGTATCATTTTTATTTTGTTTCAGATTGTGATACCTTGAAAAATATCCTTGTAAGCGACTTTATATGTGGATTAATATCTGCAATTCATCTGAATTATGAAACGAAAAACGATACATTATTTTTAGTACTATTATTATTATTATTATTATTACTATTACTATTACTATTATTAATATTATTTTGGCCAATCGAAGCTGCAGAAAGAAAAATGAGACAGGAACATTAAAGTTTTGAGCTTTCGATTATTTGAAAGCCTCACAAACTCAATGACATACATAAAACAGCTATAAATGCAAATATTCTGGGTTGAAAAATTATTTTTTATAGAATATACATTGGTACTTATAGAAAACTATATAATATTCAGAGAAAAATATGAAATGGGAAGAAGGGAGATATGCTTCATTAGAGAAGTTTTCCTGAATTGTTAACATATCGAAAGAATATAAAATAATTGTAACGGAAAGGAATTTTGATCCTGGAATAATGTATAATGATAAATAATTAATATCTTAATTTTCGAAGAAATGATTAGCACAGTTGTCGCACATGATGGCCCTTGTACTGACCCTAGTATTATTCACTCTTTCGTATTATTAATTATAAACATTATTATACTTATAATTATACGACTGGTTAATTATTGTGATTATGTAACAATAAATTGTCATTATGAATTATCAAACATAGTATATTGACTTACTTATTATTTTTTTTCCATTTTCTTCAAGGAAAAATAAGTTAATTAACTATATTTAAAGGTGTTAAAGCTAAAGCGTTAGGCGAAAAAAAAAAAGCAAAAAAATCTCTCTGGCGGGGAATCGAACCCCGGTCTCCCGCGTGACAGGCGGGGATACTAACCACTATACTACCAGAGAATGTACTTTGTCGAGGATTTAATACAATTTTAAATCATTGTCTTATCCGTTTCCTACCTTACCGACATTTTTCTCTGCTTCTAAATTTATTTTAATATCAAATTGAAAACTTCTATAATTAAAATTAAATAATTAAGGTACATTTATCTGGTCCTAATTAGAATTTCAAAGATTTTACGGAATTTAGAAAAATTTATGGAGATTTGAAAACAAACTTGAAATTCCCGCCATAATCATATTGATGCTAATCTAATGACATACACTAATTACGGTGAAAACCAGTAATTCTTTAATTAAATGGCAGAAAAAAGGTTTTTCGAATAAAATATTTTATTTAAGGGCATGTATTACTTGCCCGATCCCTACCTTACCGACATTTTTTTCTAAGTTAAGCAATGTTTCGCGCGGTCTTTGATGTAAAATAAAAACTTATTTTTAATTTTAATTTATCTAGGGTGGGGGGTTTGAACCCCCAAAACGCACGGCCCTGGAAAATACAATTTCTAAAGTTAAGCAATCAATCGCGCGGTTAGTACATGGATGGGTGACCGATTTGAAAACACAAGTTCTCAAGTTAAGCAATGTATCGCGTGTGGGTGGTAACTGATAGTCTCTTCTCTTTGTATTCTAAAAAGATCATACGATCTTCTTTGATATAAAATAAAAACTTATTTTCAATTTTAATTTATCTAGGGTGGGGGGGTTTGAACCCCCAAAACGCACGGCCCTGGAAAATACAACTTCTAAAGTTAAGCAATCATTCGCGCGGTCAGTACTTGGATGGGTGACCGCTTTGAAAATACAATTTTTAAAGTTAAGCAACCTTTCGCGCGGTCAGTACTCGGATGGGTGACCTAATGAAAAGCCCCTGCGTAAGAGCAACCCATCATACTCCCGTGCAAGAACAGTGGCCCCAACTCGAGCCCCGTCTTCTACTGCGCATGCGTCGCACTCGGTACCTGATTGGTTGCTATTCGCGCGCGAAATTTGAAATGCATAATATTCTTAAGCATTTCAAATTTCGCGCAAATATCAACCAATCAGGTACCGAGTGCGACGCATGCGCAGTAGAGTACGGGCTCCTGTTTGGGCCACTGTTCGTTGCATGGAAGTATGATGGGTTGCTCTTACGCAGGGGCGTTTCATTAAAGCGGTCACCCATCCGAGTACTGACCGCGCGAAAGGTTGCTTAACTTTAAAAATTGTATTTTCAAAGCGGTCACCCATCCGAGTACTAACCGCGCGAATGATTGCTTAACTTTAGAAGTTGTATTATCCAGGGCCGTGCGTTTTGGGGGTTCAAAGCCCCCTTCCTAGACAAATTAAAATTAAAAATAAGTTTTTATTTTACATCAAAGACCGCGCTAAACATTGCTTAACTTGAAAACTTGTATTTTCAAAGCGGTCACCCATCCAAGTACTAACCGCGCGAAAGGTTGCTTAACTTTAGAAGTTGTATTTTCAAAGCGGTCACCCATCCGAGTACTGACCGCGCGAATGATTGCTTAACTTTAGAAGTTGTATTTTCCAGGGCCGTGTTTTGGGGGTTCAAAGCCCCCTTCCTAGACAAATTAAAATTAAAAATAAGTTTTTATTTTACATCAAAGAAGATCGTATGATCTTTTTAGAATACAAAGAGAAGAGACTATCAGTTACCACCCACGCGCGGAACATTGCTTAAATTGAGAACTTGTGTTTATCGGCAATGGTAATTTTGCTATGTAGTACACAGAAAGTGGCGCTGAAACTCCTACTCTACTGCGCATGCGTTGCACTCGGTGTCTGATTGGTTGCTATACGCGCGTAATTTGAAATGTATAATATTTTTTAGCATTTCAAATTGCGCGCGAATAGTAACCAATCAGGTACCGAGTGCAACGCATGCGCAGTAAAGTACGCGGCTCGAGTTGGGGGTACATACTATATATATATATATATATATAGTTGCCGCTTCAAGGGTTATATCTTTGAAATTACATAAAATTTGCAACAGAATTTCTATATTTCACGAAATTCTTTTATTGTTATTATTATTATCACTACTATATTAATATTATTATTTTTATTCACTTCATGCTCCTCTTTCGCTTGTCATTTAATGTGTAGTGTGCAGATCGTGCATCGTGAATTTGTGTCGGCTATTTAAACATGGCAGTATTTTGTAAACTATTGAGATTCACAAACAGATCTGAATACGTGAAAAAAACCGTAATTTTGAATGCCAACTTGGGTTTAAGAAAATTTTGCACAGTTGTGGAACAGCCAACAACTAAAGGTTCTAAAGGGATCTTAAAATTCAGCTTGGTAGGTGCCGCTTTAGGTACGCTCGTAGGCGTGAGTTATTCTTTAAAAGAAATTAGTAAAGCCAGACAAGATTTAACTTTGGAAGGCACGCAAGTCGAGAGAAAAATATTGAAAGAGAAACCACCGATTCCTGCTTCGAGAAGTGTGAGTTATACTTTGGTTATACAGATATAACTTATAGAAAGTTTCAATTGCCTTGGTCGTCTTTGCAATAACATGTATTTCATTACATTTTGCAATATTTGGTAATTGACAGCGATTGTGGTAAATTATAAATAATTCGCAATATTTTTCAGGTCATCTCACCAGTAGACCGAACAAATCTAGAGCTAACGCTTTATCAATACCAGTCTTGTCCTTTTTGTTGCAAGGTACGTTTGAATGGGATTTTACCGATTTTAAAGTATACTTATACTATTTCATTTAGTTGAAAGTAGAGAAAGTATATAGCAGCCAATAAATTAACTATTTTTTTCAAGCATTAAAGCAACTCTTGACATAATACAACAAATATGTTGTAATTTCTGCAGGTCCGAGCTCTTTTAGATTATTATGGCATTTCCTACGATATAGTTGAAGTAAACCCAGTATTTCGCACTGAAGCAAAATGGTCACCTTACAAAAAAGTACCGATTTTACTAGCAAAAGTAGACAGTGGATATCAACCTCTGAACGACAGTTCTATGATAGTTTCGCTTGTGGCTTCATATTTACATGATTCGTCAAATAAAATTGAGGAACTGGTTAAATTTTACCCCAGCATTGCTCTGCACGATGATAATGGCAAATTCCAACATGAAATCGTTAACAAGTACTTTTTAATGTACCAAAACACGATACCCAAAGAAACATCATTGAACGATATTGTGTGAGTATAATCACAATTCATAAACAATGTATAATATAATTCTTCACTATTAAATTTTGAATACAACATCTACAATACAGTAATCCATTTCATTCGCAGTGAAGAGCGAAAGTGGAGAAAATGGACTGACGATGTACTCGTTCACACTCTTTCACCGAATGCCTACAGAACGTTGAACGAATCTTATAGATCCTTTGAACACTTCTCCAAAGTGAGTTATAATTGTATAATAGAATTCTTTATCTCATTTCCACTGGTTTTATCTTTTTTAAACTAGATTTTTAATTGTCTATCTATAAATTTCTTAAAGGTTGGAAACTGGGAAGAATATTTCCCCTTCTGGCAGCGATGGGTGATGATCAACGTAGGTGCAGTAGCAATGTGGTGGCTAGGAAGTAGTTTAAGGAAAAAGTACAACCTCAAAGAAGATGTTAGACAATCGCTTTATGACGAAATTAACGTTTGGTTGCGAGGGATTAAAGAGCGAGGTGGTCCCTTTATGGGAGGTCAAAACCCTGATCTTTCCGATCTATCCGTCTATGGAATTTTGAACAGTATCGAAGGATTAGAAGCCTTTAATGATGCGCTGGAAAACACGAATCTAGCCACTTGGTACAACGCTATGAAAGAAAAAGTTAAATCGCATGCCGGTAATGCACTTTTAAATGCATAAATTGTTGATAATAATGTTAATAAAAATTTTAATTTATTTATTCTTTAATTATTTGAATACTTTCCATGAAAGAATAAAACAAATCAAATTCATAGTCATATACCTCAGTCCTCAATGCAGATTATTTCTCATAGTATTTTTTTTATTTGTAAAAAATATAAGTAGGTGCATATAATTCATTTCGAAATATCAATATTTGTCTGGTATTTACAAGTTCAATTTCTAAAAAACTTAAGTATGATTCGTTGGATTACTGGGTGCTCGACAAAATGGACAGTGACCGTATCTGAGTAATGCCAACTCGTAATCGTCGGAATGAAAGAGCTGAAAAATGACAAAACCATGGTTAAATTAGGCTGGAATATATCAAAAATTTTTTATATAATGAATTTTCAGAGGAATACCTTTAGACACGTTTTACATGACGTAACTTGAAGATCTGTCAAGAGATTTTTAAAATACCGAGTCTTAAAAGGTGCTGGCCACTTTACAATGAGAACGCTTGAGGGTTCCATGCTTTTCAAAACGCCACGATTAACCAGAACAGTCGAACCCCCTACTTTATTCTGCAAAGAAAATATTTTTCAAACAAAACTTTTCAATTGTGAATATGAATCCCATGAATCAAAATTTTTTATTAACAAAGGCACGCTTTAGTCCGCGCAATATTCAAGTTATATCATAAGTACAAAAATTACCTCATAGCGCACTAAACGATCCGTGAAAAGATCCGTTTTAGGTGTAATCGTCAACTGATCCTCCATTTGGCTCAAATTGTCCGAAATATGTAGAGGTTCTTCTATCAATTTCTCAGCCTCTTCATCTGTGATTCCTTCTTCTAACTGGAACTCGACAAGAGGTAGTAATTCTGAAAAATAATCATTAATTAATAATTATTTAAGTGACAAAGGAATACACTTGACTTGGAACTTTGCAAAGAAAAACGAAAGTTACCGAACATGACAAAGGAGTGTTGGAACTTCAAACCACATTGTGCACAACTATTCTCAGGAGCGTTATTAGATGGCAAGAGTGTATTAAAAGTAGAGCATCTATAGCACATTGGCAATAATTCTTCTGGGTCTCGATATGGATATGCCTTTGCTGCAATAGCCCAAGTTTCAATTTGCGCTAAAAGATTTTTAGGTATTTTGATACCTCGCAAACGTTCGAGTAATTGCATGACTAATTTATTGGCGCCTAAAAGACGAGCTTGCTTCATTAGTGCGTAGGTAATTGTTAGTTGAGAGACTCCTTCGAATTGTTTCCCCTGGGTTTTCGTGATGAGGAAACGCGATATGTTGAAAAGCGCTTCTGGCATCAAAGAAGTAAAAGGTTCTTCCTAAAAAAGAAAAGTTAAACACAACAAAATCTTGGAGAATTAAAATAAATATAAAGTATCATTAAATATTTACCAAATACTTGTGCACTTCGTGATAAGCGTAATAGATATCTGCCTTTTCTGAATAGGATGAAAATAAAGATTTTATTTCTTCCACATTTTTGGGTAGATCAAGACTGAGTTGAGACAAAAGCCAGTAAAAATAAGACGCATCACGAAATCTTCTTTCTGTTACGGCATTTTTTGCTAGAGTTGTTAGCACTCCTATCGACTCCTCGGGCTGACCAGCCATTTGAAAAGCTGCAAAGTTCAATGTTTTGAATAACAATTTGTTTATTAAATATTTTATTCAAAAACATACCTTCTTGAGCTTCAGAGAAGCGTCCTGTTTCTGCTAACCACCTAGCATAAGGGCCATAAATTCGAGATTTCAATTTCGGATTTCTCTCGGCAAGTTCAAAAGCCTCGGGCCAAGCCTGAGCTTCAATGAGAACTTCAGCAACATCAGGATGATCACCTAATCGTGTGAAAATTTCCGCTGCACCATGAGTGGCTCCTAATTGCCGCAATTTTTTAGCTATCACAGTTAAACTTTCTCGTTCTGCTTTATCCAATTGCCTGCCAACTTTTATTAACATGTCGATCCAACCATGCTCTGCAATTATTTTTATAGCTCTTTGAACGTCACCAGCTGAAAGGAACATTTCAGCTGCAGCGCGAGGTTCGCCTAGACTCTTGGCCCATTCAGCTCTTCTCCGAAGTAAAACAGTACGATCCTAAAATTTAAAAATAAAAACCTTTAAAAGCTGCATACAGCGTAAAATATTACTGAGGGTGTTTATAGAATTGAAAACTTGTAATTAAATTAAGACCAACCTGAGTGTTTCCGGAAGCAATAAATTCTTGTGCTATGTCAAACATTCTCAGATCAGAATACATGTCAACAGCGTATTGTTGCAAACCAGCTTTTTGATAAAGTCTCGCAGCTTCTCGAAGTCTACCCATTGCAGCTGCCCCAGTTGCCATGCAAGCTTCTCTTCCCCACTCACCAGATTTTAATTTTTCTTCAACTTCAGAGACGATTTCAATGTATCGTAATTTTTTTATACGAGCGAAAGCTGAATACGCAATATTAAATTCTAAATTATCTAAAGCTGCGACACCTAAAGCAAACCAATCATTTTCTGCTACGCCTAAGCAAGCAATAGCGTAAGCCTCCTGGAACATCTCGATTTCTAGATATTGGTACATTGCCGAAGATAAGGGCATCTACAAAATTTAAATATATTATTAGTAGAATTTTGAAAAGTTCTAGATTTTATGAAACTTTTAGAAGCTTACAAAGTTATAAAAATTAGACATTATTACCTCAACAGTAACAATAGAAGGTCCATTTAAACAATAGAGTCTTGATCCATTGTGACCAACAACAAATCCAGAAAATTTCTGCCTATACTCGTTGAAATTCGCGACCTTGATCGCCAGATAATTGACTCCAGAAAAGCACATAATTTCCTCGAAAGCACTATTAAACGCAACACTTCTCACGTCGTGAAATTCTTGTAGCTTCTGTTCAGTCCTCACGTCGAAAACCGAAAGAACATCAGCATCACTCACTACTGCTACTTTCTCTTTGAGTAAACTAATGTCTAAACATCTTACAGCACTCTCGACTTTTGCTAGATGCATCGGAAACGGGTTGTCAACATAAATTTTTACCACCTGGCCTGTTTTCAAACCTGCGACCAAACATTCTTGTCCCACGGGACCACCAATTATCTTTAAATACGTGATTGGTCCATCTAGGATCCATTCTCGTTCTATAGTTCCCGTAAAGGAAAGACTTTGAAGACGTTTATCTAGACACAGAATCAAGCGGTTGTTCGTCACTACTAGCATGTTGCAATTAAGTGCTTGTGCTAATTTGTCAGTGATACGATAATGCATCCCCTCGTTATTTCCGGATGGCTCGTAAATTATGACTCTTTCAGGAAGCTGAACTGCAAGTTTATCCCTGTAGACGGCAATCCTGCAAACCTGCGAATTTAAATTGTAAAGAATTAGAAGTGACTTCCGAAATCTCTTGAAATCTTGTAAAATATTTTGAAATTTCTTTAAATTTAATTTGAATTAATTACATAATTAAAATAAAAATGGATCTTACTAAGTCTTTGCATTTGATTCGAACTTTCTGATTTGTAATCAGGTGTTGAATAATTACATCAGTCATATTCTCTCTGTAAGCATATCTTTCTCCGTATAACCCATGAACGGTGTTCCATGATAATTCTAAATAGGTGATAGTTCCATCCTGACATCCAATTACCTGGAAGAATGTTACCAGATAATGTAATTCTAATTATAATCACTTTTTTTACTCACTATCTTACAGATATTTCTTAAGTCACATACGATATGAGAAGATTCAGGATGAACTGCACAACTCCAGACCCAGGATGAAAATTCATTACCAACAGTTGCCAATTGTATTCCATCGTGAGTCATTAGCACACAACGTCTGTTACTACCAGAAACGAGAAGATATTGACCCTCAGGAAAATGAGTGATTTTTAAGGGAATAAAATTCAGTGTTCTTTCCCTTCTGACAGATCTCCCATTAATAGCATAAAATGAAAGGGTTCCACCCCATTCTGCTACGCAGAGAACATCCATCGAATCATCTCTGAAAAAATATTAAAAAATCCAATTATATTACGTCTTGGATCGAGTGGCCAATCAAATCTAAAAATACATGCCGGATTTGTTCGATACAAGAATTATATAATATAATACCTTAAAGGACACCAGGAAACACTCCAAATGGCTGTTCCTCCAGATCTATCAATTCGCGTCTTTTCTTCACCATTCTTAAAAAATGGTTATATTATAATTATTCTTTACCATCATAAATATCTTCTAAATTGTGAAGAGACTAATGTCTGCACTTTTTTGTACCTTGTTTCTTATGGAGACAAATCCAGTTGCCAAACCAAGAGCCATGTACTGGCCATCTTTCGTCCATGAGCAGCAATTCACTCTCCCTCCTGTTTTATATTTTTGAACTGCTTTTTGTTCTACCGACCATAAAGCAATATCTGATAGGGAACAGCTTAATAATTGATGAGATACTGGATTAAACTGCATTGATTGAACAGCTTCATTGTGCCTACAAAAGTTTAAATTGATTAGAAAAAAATGGGCTAACGAAAGAAGAAAAGTTTCACTTTGATATTTAAAAATTAAACGGCATCTTACGAATATTTTAGAATTCCCTCGAGTTTGGAAGTCCATATTATAACTGCTTTATCCGCACTTCCAGATGCAAACTTTTTTCCATCCTTAGCGTAACAAACGCAGTAGACTATATCTTTATGACCTAAAAAAATAAAATATTTGTAATAAAGAATGGAAAAATACTTATAATGACTTTCTGACTACTTTTATTATTTTTCTTACCTTTAAGAGGTTGTATTAAGGCACCTTTGCTAGTTTCGTAAACTAATACTTGATTTCCAGCAGCTACTACTAATTGAGATCCATCTGGATTGAAGCATAAATCGTATATACTGCAAGAAATATTTAATTATATAGTTTGCAAAAATAATTTTCACGATGAGTTGTAGAGAATTTTTTTTATATCTATATTTTGATTTCTTTTGAACCTTTGTTTTGCAATTCTTTTGTTGGTGTGGTTGTTTATATTAGTAATTATGTCAGTTTGACATTTATGCTAAGAATATATGTTATTATAATGAATTAAAATGGATTTTAATCGAATAGTTTATTAAACAAAGAACTTACCATTGCTCCGTTTTATCTTGCACTTTATCAACCCATGTTGGGTGAGTTCTCATTTTAATTCCTTTTTATTTATCTACCTTACACTTTCTAATTATTTACACTTATTATTAAAAATTACAAGAATATATTGACATTTGACAGTAGATGTCAAGTGATCAAGCGGTTTATTTTGACATTTGTACCGTTACCACGGAAACGGAAAAAGAAAATGGCGGCTTTGCTGCTAAAAATTCTACTGCGCATGCGTCGCACTCGGTACCTGATTGGTTGCTATTCGCGCGTTATTTGAAATGCATAATATTTTTTAGCATTTCAAATTGCGCGCGAATAGTAACCAATCAGGTACCGAGTGCGACGCATGCGCAGTAGGCTCGAGTTGGGGCCATTGCGCTGGTTGCACATGCGCATTTACCGACTGGCAAATTTTTGTAAACCTGTTTACAAATCACCTGTAAAACGCCGAAATAATTAATTAAAACGATAAAAACAATAGTATGTATCCTACTCTTTAAGCGATAATTATTCTGTTATATTAATATATTTATAGTCGGCTTTGTTTCGAAAATTTTAAGCGGAAAAATCGCATTTTGTTCTACAACGCGTGGGAATCTACATCTAACCTTAAAGTGCCGCTATTTTCAAATGAATTTGTTCTATTTTTTAGTTATTTTTATGATCAAATGAATCAAGTTAACAGTTTTATTTGTTCAAATATACTATTACCTACCTGCCTTACTTTTTCGGAACATATTCTTATACTTTTCTGTTTAATTATATTTGAATTATTCTCTCTAAATCTTACTGAATTACTTAAAACTTATATTAATTAATATAGTAGTTTCTTACTAATTCGATTAATTAGTGCAATTTCATTTTTTAGGAATTAGTAAAAAGCTACTAATTCAATTAGTAAAAAGGACGATCTAAAACTGTTATATCATTTATATCTTAATAGATATTTAATATTAATATTATTAATATTTTTATATTAAATATTATATTTAATATTTCATTAATATTAAACAAAAAAAGGTAAAATGTCCGGCGAGAGACGCAGTTCTTGCGGGTTGGAGTTTAGCGCAGTCCCTGATCTCAAACAATGTCTTTGTGTTGCTAACGAGGCAAAGTAAGTGTATTTTACATTAAAAAATGTTTTCAATTATAATACATATATGCACGCTTCTCTTTATTACAACATGAATTGCGTAGGTATGATTTCATCGTCGCTCCAATTGTTCATCCTCGCTACAAAAGAGAATTTATCTCCGGTGTTGCGAAAGAGAGAACTGATCCATTCACCAGACCAGATATGATTCTTTGCAACTCCGGTACGTTTCTTTCTAAATTGCATCTATTCTGATATAATATCTCTTTTCTATCTTTATTAATATTTGTCAACGCTCAATAAAATTTCTATTCTAGATTGGAATTCATTAGTTGTCGGAAAATTCTCACCGCATATCAATGTAGATTCGCCTATACCTTATCTTGCGAAAAATAGTGAGGAGGCTTTGAATCAAGAATTTTGTCTAGCTTCACACTTGGCTTTGAACGCAGTGACTCTTAAATTGAAAGGCAATATTGACAGAAATGTTAATTTAGCCAGGATCTTGGCTGACAAACTTGCAAGTCCAGTAAACTACCAGGTTTGTTTCTCTAAGACAAAATAACAAAAAGAACTTGTTTTTCTTATTTGAACTCTTTTTATATCATGAATGGTTTATTTATTTTAGGTATGGCTTCAAGTTCCCATGGAAAATCCTGAGAAGAGAGTGAACTCTTACAGAGATGAAAAATCTTTTTCCGAAGTAGAAACTGAGAGTCCTTGGGAATGGTGGAATGCTTTTAGAATTATTTGCGATTTTGACAGAAAACTTGGAGCTGCTTTGCTAGTTAGTCACGATCTCCCTGAGGAAGAAGAGGTTCCATATTAAATATATAAAATTGTGCTAAATAAAGTAAATGATACTTTATTATAATATTCAATACTTGCAGATAAGCCGATGGTTAGGCGAACCTGTGAGATGCTTGATTCTACCCACAACCTTATTCATCAGCAACAAAAAAGGTTTTCCAGTTCTAGGAAGAGCACATCAGATGCTTGTCAAAAGGTTCTGCTCACTGGATGTGCAGTTCGTAATTACCGGTGCTAATCGCTATCGAAACATTAGTTATTATTATCATTACCTTGATTACATCTGGAAGGCAAGTGTTTGGTAGATTTATATTTTTTTATCATAAGCAATCAATAGTTAAGTGAATTCGAACTTACTAAATTCAAATTGAAAATTCTTTAGAGTTGGCAAAACAATGGTCCAATTGAACGATACGCTCGAGGGTATGAGGATTTCCTTCAATGTCCGTTGCAACCACTGATGGACAATCTTGAGTCTGGAACTTATGAAGTCTTCGAAAAAGATCCGGTGAAATATTCTCAGTACCAACTTGCGATTTACCATGCCCTTCTCGCTAAAGATGCTGCAAACAAGAAGGATGATGCACGAGACTTGGAACCAGTGTAATCGTCACAACACTTTTTACACTCAATTGTTTAAAATTTATTTTTAAATTTATTTACTTATAATTGACTTTTTAGGATTATTATGGTTGTTGGAGCAGGAAGAGGTCCACTCGTTCGTGCAGCTTTAAATGCTTCCCAAACAGCTCGTGTACCCGTGAAAGTCTACGCAGTTGAAAAGAATCCGAATGCAGTGCTAACGTGCGTTTACTCTAAATCGATTAACATTTGAAAAACCATTTTGTTCAATATACTCAAAAATTACTTTGTATTCTTTGCAGACTGCAAGCACTTCAGAAGGAAATGTGGATGGATAAAGTTACGGTGGTGTCTTCTGACATGAGACAATGGGTTGCTCCCGAAAAGGCAGATATTTTAGTCTCTGAATTACTTGGATCTTTCGGAGATAATGAATTATCGCCAGAGTGTCTCGATGGAGTAGAGAAGCATCTTAAAAGTAATAAACAATTCTAAATTTTTATTTATAAAGTATTTCAAATTAGTTTACTTAAATTTAAATTAAATACAAATTTGCAGGCGACGGAATTAGTATACCTCGTTCGTACACGTCTTACATAGCGCCCGTTCAGTCGTCAAAACTCTTCAATGAAGTGAAGCAGTGCAAAGACAAGGACAAGCATCCTCTGACTCATTTCGAAACACCGTATGTAGTTCATCTGCAAAACAAATACGACATAGCACTACCTCAACCTCTCTTTACATTTGAACATCCTAATCGAAGTAAGCAATTTTCAATTATTCGTAAAAAATTATGTAACTAGTCATTAAATTACTTACGTAATTATTTAAATCATTTCAGATAGTATTATAGATAACACGAGATATGAGATGAGAAAGTTCAGCGTTCAGCAAAACTCGATATTACATGGATTTTCGGGATACTTTGATTCTGTTTTATATGACAATATCACACTGAGTATAGAACCAAGGACTCACAGCCCTGGAATGATTAGTTGGTTCCCTATATTCTTTCCTTTAAAGGTAATAAAAAGTAGAAATGGAATTTTTTCTCAGGCGTTAGAGTTTACCCTGAAGCTGAAGATAATCTATTATAATTATTTGATACTAAATTTTTTTAGGAGCCAATTCACTTAAAAGCTGGAGACGAAATTTGCGTCCATTTTTGGAGAAGATGTAGCACAAAGAATGTTTGGTATGAATGGACTGTGAGTAAACCAGTAGCTATTGCCGTCCACAATCCCAATGGAAGGTCTTATACAATTGGATTATAGTTCTCCGTAATCAAAGCTCCAACAATTAATTTTTGATGATTATCATAACAACGACTTTCAGTATTCCTTATTTATAAGGTTTCTATGAAGTTTCGTAATAAACTTTTTGGATTACCTGTAATGGAATCCATCTCTAATATGATTAGATATCATCTGGAATTCCACCAGAAAATAAATGTTTGTATTATTATAAAAAATAGTACGAATTTTTCTATTCTGATTGCCAAGACTGAACTTCTAGAAACGTAGGAATATTTCTAAGCTATTGAGTCGATCCTCGTTGGTTTCTTACATGATGCAAGATTGAGAAAAGTTTCCTATTTTCTGGTTGACCTCAATTTATCAAGCAAATCTAAACTTGAAAATGTAATTTATTTTAAAAATGTGAAAATCCTCTGTTTCAGAATCAGGCAGTAGTTTTATATAAAGTTAATCCTCATAAACAGTTAGATGTTTCATAAATAATGTTGCAACACCAATAGAAATGTGGAACAAATAAATGAAGTGACCATTATTTGAAGAAAAATAAAATATTTCTTGTTTAGATGAAAAAATCAGTGGAAGCTGATAGCTTTAATTTATAAATTTAAAAAAAGAATAAAATAATTGTACATATTACTCCACGGTAAGATATATAATTCGTGAATGATTTCCTGAACTTAGAGGTCATAACGTGATATTTCACACTAGCTTCCGATAATGGGTTATCGTTGATAGTCTTCTTTGACCTTTTAACCTCACGTGATTGCGAACGTTTCATTATTTATCGGTCACGCATTATTGTCTTAGATTTCTAAAGAATTGTCTGCCCCCTTTTTAAAGATTCAATTTTTCCGTAGCGATTTAAAAATAATCTTGTAATACTATAAATAATGTCGACAAGATCAACTTTTTCTCTCATCATAAGGAAGAAAAATTGATCATCTTGACTCAAAAAAATGTTTCTTTTAAGAAAATTAGGATGAAATTGCAGGATCTCAGGTATAACTTCAATAATACAACTATACATAACTACTTAAATTGTAAAGGGAGAAAATATGCATTTGTTTTAAACAATTATTTTTGGGACATCCTGTAAGTCACGAAATTAAATATAAAGAGTCTTATGAGTTTTATGTCGACATCCAAGATAAATGAAGCCAAACAAAATAATAATGAGTGCCTGCTTTCGTAATCTCCAGTTTTTTATCAATTGTAATTCCCTCGGATTTCATTACACGAGCGCGCGTTCAAGGGAGAAGATCTTGTTTGTAGCCTAGCAGACGACATTTCTTCAAACGAGATAAGCTTAAGTTCCGAATCCGCTTCATGTTTCCGATCAAAAATCGAGGAGAAACACATTAAAATAAACAGAAAATGGCTGGATTAGTGACACAATTTGCCAGGTGTAGTGTTCGAGCGATTGTCGACACACATAAAAGAGAAATTCGTAGAATATCACCAAAATCTTTGACTTCACTTGTACGTCATTTATCAACAACGCAGGCTCTTCGAAAAGCAGGTAAGTTAAAGAATTTTATATTTTTTTCGCTTTTTTCTGCTTGAAAAACACTCAGAACTGTGTTTTAAATGCATCTACATAATTTTGATTAATTTTAATGTTGAGACATTTGAATAATTTCAATAATTTCATCCATTTTTGGCGCTGCTATTTTTAACTCTTTCTATCAAAATTAGCATTTAATTATATTAAAAAAATGTTTGAATATTTTTTTAGCATTTATTTGGAAAGGTTTGCTGTACTTACCAATTTAAATGTATTTCTTTCATTGTTAGTGAGTGATTCAGATTCTAAATATTCTAACCTCAACATTTAAAAAATTTTTTAATAAGGGATTCACATTTTTTAAATAATTTTGAAGGATTTTGAAAAATTTTATGAAACTTTATTTTATTTGAAAGAATTTCTAGAGATTTTAAGAGAGTTTAGAAATTTTCAAGTGATTTTAAAAGCTTTTAAGGAATTTCGAGGAACTTCTAAAGAGTTTAAGAATTTTGAAATTGTTTTAAGGGTGTTCGAGTCAAGTTCTAACGAATTTTGAACTTAACACTTGCGTCCAATAGGTCCAATGCCCTTAATAAGTAAATCTTAAGGACGTTGGACCCAGGTTTTAAGCTCAAAATTCAATTCTCCATTTTACTCAACCAAAATTACATATAAATATTTTTTTGCTCTGTAACACTAATCTTTCCTCAAATACAAGACTGCGTACATAGAGAAAAAAATATTTAGTTTCGATATTTATTGCGTAAGACGAGGAATTCAAAATCTGACTTCAAAATTCAATATTTTCATTTTGTTTAAGAAAATTTGAATTAGATATTTTCTAGCTCTGTACGCACAATTCTAGTTAAAAATTGATTAATCCTATAGAGGGAAAAAATTCTAAATTTAATATTTGTTGAGTAAAATGAGGAAATCGAATCTTTAGATTAGAACTTGCCTCCAACACCCTTAATGAACTTGTAAGGTTTGTTCTTCTGAGAATTAATTTAAGTTTCTTTATAGAAAGACGATACACCACCAAACACGAATGGGTCGAAGTTGATGGAAAGATAGGTATTGTTGGAATCTCCGATTATGCTCAGGATGCTCTCGGCGACGTAGTTTATGCCCAACTTCCAGATATTGGTTCTACAATTAAAAAAGAGGGTAAAAATCTATTGCCTTCATTTCTACCAACGTCTAAATTGCTTTAGTTTCCTTTTGTTAAAAAATACCTTTTCATATTGTAGACGAGTGTGGAGCACTAGAGTCTGTAAAAGCTGCCTCAGAAATAATAAGTCCAGTCACTGGAAAAGTGATAGAGAAAAATGAAGCTGTAGAGAATAAGCCTGGCTTGATAAACTCCTCGTGTTATAAAGATGGTTGGCTTTTTAAAGTTGAACTTGATAATCCTGACGAAATCCAGACTCTGATGGACGAAAATTCATACACTGATTTTCTCAAATCAGATCCGCATTAGGAAATATTTAATTATGCAAAACATAAAAGTACACAAAAAAACTCTGTTGTATATATGATAGGATCAATTTCTTATCAAAACTTTGCGCAATATATGTTTAGATATATTAGGACTTTGTAAGAATCAGTATCTAATAAATTATTAGAATAATGTCGTCAAAGAGATTTTAGAATTATTTTATAGAATAGTTTTAACGTAAAAATAATAATACTTAAAAGATTCAGACAATTTGAGATCATAAATATTTATCTAAGAAACGGAATCCAACGTAGTGGTGCAAAGTCGATAATATTTTACCGATATATCGGTAATTTAATAATTTCCCCTCTCCTCTTATATGCTCGATACATTGATTTTTTCGCTTCAATGTAATCTAAAGTAAAGTAATATAAGAAAAAGCAAATTACTGATCATGAAAAGCAACGATGATCGTTATATGTTAATAATAAGATGTATTTACATTGAGGTTTGTTTTCTACATAATTTACAATAGCCATTTTCTAATGGCAGTGTCAACAACAACTCATAGGAAGTGTGTCGCTCGTAAACGTAAGATTAATCTTGAAAAACGACGAGAGTCTGGTTGGCAAATTACCCAAATAATAAAAAGAAGGATGACATTTGACATTAAATTATAGAGCATTTGCCAATTATAATTGGTAACTGTACATCGATATTTAACACAATATACATAACATCATAATTATATATATGTGTATAGCTTACTATGCTTATAATATAGCTCTCTAATTACAATTATGGTTAATAAACAAATATATATATATACATATATATATATTTGTATATATAATATATATACATACATGCGTTCATACATACATAATATATATTATATTTATATCGTATATATGCGTATGTATTGTAACGGAATTCTTCGGACGAGTGAACAGGATGGACGCGTGTACAAAGACAATGAGTGTTTCCTTTTTTTTAATAACTGCACTTAGAAGACCATATTAAAAACAAAATGGCTTTTTGTGGCCGGCTTGTTGTCGCAAAACGTCGAAAGTTAATTACATGAACAAACCCAAAATTATCAGACCGATCACGTTCGATTGTGGCTACGAACAGGCGAACGAGACTACAATAAATAAAGCGTTCTACGTCTTTCACTTACGTTTTGACCCAAACAGCAATGACGATAAAAAAGACCCTGACCGAAACCGTTACTAAATTATCAATCACAAAATTCGCAAACAAAACTAAATGATCACAAGGAAGCTAAAAATCACAAAAAGACTGAAAAGCAGATGAACGCGTCTCGTCTCATCCAAGATTTTGCGACTCGAATTGCTATCTGGGTGTCTATACGTCTGAGGTATGTGGTTGCTAATAATGTAAAAGTATAAAAACTTAATACAGTTACGAAGAGGTAGTCATTCGCGTCGGAGTCAAATAATTAAACGTGCGTTCAGTTGTCAGCTGAAAATTTCTCTACAAGTTGCTTTACAAGATTCTGTACAGGAATTTTTAGCTGGATGTGAACGTCGCTGTACAAAAAAGTTCGAGGAAGAAATTTGAAAACGCTGAAGCGTTTGTCTGATAATTTAAATAGTCTAATCACTTATTGCAAGTCTTTGCTTCGCTGATTTATTTTTTTATTCACAAGCTGTTCCCGCACCGCTCTCTGAGACATGATTAAGATTAACACTATTGTTTAATTGCAAAAGGTGCTGGTAAAGTGGTAATAGTAAAATAGCGTTCTTTTAACACTAAGACATTCAGGTACTTTCTCATGACGAGCGTGGAACAAATTAGTACGGTAATGAAAAATTCGCGCAGTGATTTTTTTTTAATAATATACAGAGGATCGAGTTTATCAACGAGCAAAGACTTAAGGTGTTTAGACTCTTTTTGAAATTTTTTTACTTTTAGACTTTTAGTCACGAGTTTGACCCCCGAATCTAGCATGTGTATTAACCGATGGCTTAGGTACCACAGGCGTCGAAAAGACGACCTTCACAGCGCTGAGAAATTGTCTGACTAACTCCTAAATAATAATATTAATATTAATTCAATATAATAATAATAATAATAATTAATATATGTAAGTGAAAAATAACTACGATAGATATAGCTATGTCTTAACATGTATATATAT
>UCOK01009982.1:0-17465 GCA_900474325.1 Synergus umbraculus | reverse complement strand
TAAAAACTTGCTCATATCGTAAGTAACACATGCCCTTAAGGGATTTCAAAAGGTTTGTATGAATTTTAAGGGGTTTTTAGGAATTTTAAATTCCTAAGGTTCTAGAATTTCGAGGAATTTAAGGATATTTTAACAGATCCTCTTAATATCCTTTAAAATTCCATGAAAAGCTTTTAAATCCTTTAAAATTACTCTTAAAAATCAAAATTTTGTAAAATTCTTTAAACTTCCACAAGGAACTTTAAAATTCCACTAAATCTTTTAAAATTACTGAAAATTCTTACAAGACTTATAAAATCCTTTGAAATTCCACGAAAATATAAAAAATCTTTTAAAAATTTTCAAAATTCCCTAAAATTCCACAAAAAAATGATTTTAATCGTTTTTGTGGATTTTTAAGGGACTTCAAGAGGTTTTTGGGAGTTTTAAGAAATTTTAACGTATTTCGAAGGTTTTCCTGACATTTTTTTGCACCATTAGTTTGTTTTTCTTCTTTCAACTTCAAGTCATTCAAAAACCAATCAGGTTTGCAACAACAATGTATGCGAGATTTTCGAGATATATCGTGACAACACTTTTTTAAGATAGGAGGATGCGAACACCAGCTAAAAATATCCACGTGAATGTCAAAATAGATTTCCAAGTGAATTTCTAACAATAAGTCAAAATAGATGGTATAAATAGAAACTATCCAATTGTTCCTCATGTATATCAAAATAGAAATCAACATAGATTTCCCAAGTGTGATGTTTTTTCTATAAATTGTAAATTCTACTTCGTAAACAATCAAGTACAAACACTATTAATCACACTCTTCTTTTTTTTATTTCGACTCGGAGGTAAATAGAAAAGAGAGAAAAAAGTGAGGACGACACTTGTCTTCACAGCACCTAAGTTTAGTTTGGTTTATCTGCTTTTATGAATGGGCCTATGTTTAGTAAACCGCACGAGCAAACGCAAGCCGGCGCAATGCAAGTCGCACTCGGCTTTGGCATAGCTCAGAAGCAGACGCCGAGCGAGACGGGAACCGGAAGTCTATTTTCGTGACGGCTACCGATTTAGAATCCTTTATAGTATACACGCCGAGCTAGAGTCTACTATACACTATTTCACTATAATCCTTATACTCTTTCGATTAATATCGAATAATTGAGGCACTTCGCTGTTTACGTGTTGAAGTTTCGAAATTATTCAACATGTAGATTTAAAGGAAATAGTGAATCAAGTTTAGTATTTCAAGATTCTTTTACGAGCACTCTAAAAGAGTGAATCTCGTGAATAAATTTATCAAAGAGCAGCCTCGTTGACTAAATACTCGACCATTCAGAATTTTCCGACCGTAGATGACAGTAACTGCAAAACTATGACGAAGTGATTTTATTTTTACTCATGACGCCAGTCACCAGGGGCTTGAGATGCGAAAATTTATAATGTTCACGAAAAATATGTTTGCGAATTAGTATTCGGTAGTTTACGAGTCAAAAGTAAGGAGTTTTAGAAGATTTCCAAGGATTTGAAGGATTATAAAGAATTTCCAGGCACTTTTTGAGATTCTACGGGTTTCTAAAGATTTCAAAGTATTTTTTAGAAATTTTAAGGAATTTTGAGCCGTTTAAAAGAATTTCAAGAAATTCAAAGGTATTTTGTTTTTTAAATTTTAGGGCTTGCTCCTCAATAAATAAAAAATATTTTCTAGGGGTGAAAGAATTTGGACGGTAGCATTTTCAAAATTCAAAAGCTGATCAATTCCAATTCTCGGACAGTGAACTTAATGGAAGTCTAAAAAACATGGAAAAAAAGAGGAGAAGGTGGACTAAATCCTCTAATATATGGATTATAAGGAATTTTGAGTAAAATAAGGGAAAATAAGTCTTAGAAGAAGAAAGTATGAACCTTATAGCTTCAGATGCAAGTTATTTGAGAACGAAAACACAAATAGACTTTTTGATAAATTGTTTTGAAGGACAAACCGGTGATCCTAAAAAAGAAGTAAAAATGAAGAAAATAAAAAAAGAGCGCTGGAATCCGGTTGTTAAAGTGGATTTTATACGTCTGTCATGCGCCGAAATGCCTTTCACACTTTGGCCTCTTGGTCGTTCCTTATCCTAAAGAGGCTTTTGAGTCTCGAGTGGATCGATTATGTCGCGGAACGCGGACCTCCATGGTGGGCATATAGTATACGAGTAAGTTTCGAAGACTCCTAACTACCTTGCTGTTGTGATAAACGATAAAGGGGCATCCCAAGTGGATCGACTCGAAAACGCTCGTTTTTATTATTATTGCCTTCTTAAGCGTCACTGAAAGTCGTCACCAAGAAAAAATAGTTTAAACTTGAAATTTTAAATGCGATCATATTTTCATGTCAAAGGTCCCAAACATATATTATGGATTTTACGAAAGGCGCTTCAATTTTGAAAGCTATGAATCAAAGAACACATTCTAAGATCTGAAAATTGAAAGCTTTCCAACTAGGCCTTGCTAGAAAATTTAAAGTATTTTCAAAAATATTCCGTTATTTTTAGCTTTATTTGCAACATCGGGTAGGTAAATGGCTGTGAAGTCAAAAAAAAAAAAAATGCGAAACTGTTCCACGAAGAAAACTTTAAATGTCAGCACAAATCATCAGTGTCCCGATCTTGTCGCCATTATGCCCCTGTTATATATGAACTCGTAAAAGTGTGCAGAAAAAATAAAAGCAGAGAGAGAGAAAAAATGTAAAAGGGAAAGAGGATGGGGAACAAATCACATTTTTAGTGTCGTTCGGCACTATGGCGATGAAAAACTCAGCTACAAAGTGAAGAAAACGCACTTAACGTTAACTCAAATCTAATCTCCTCGTTGGAATCGTAAAAGTGTGGAATGTTAAAAAATCGAAGGCATTTTGTGAATTCTTTAAGAGATTAGTCAGCTTATGAAGAGTCATTGGAAAAAATGTTCAATTCAAAGAATTTGAATTTAGAATCAACTGAAATTTCAATTGACGATCTTTAAGATTTCGCTTCTCTCTTCTATATAGATTAGGAATGATTACAATTGGATTATTTTACACAGAAGCTTCATTTTGCTCATCGTCAATGTAAATAATTACAAACTTCTCTCACTTTCGCACATGCCATTCAGTTGGCAAGCCTTCCTTAACGTTTCTCGCGGTTGATAAACGACCGGAAGGAAGCCAGGGGCGGTTCTCCGCACCGGAAGTTAGGCAGGATGTGGTCTGTCGTCGATTTACAATATAAATTTAAATTCTTGAAAGCTGCCGTATACTTGTCTTAAATCTCAATAACTCAATAGTAAACATGTAAATAAATCGATGAAAATCAATGACTTTCAAAATCAAACCTTTCCCAACTCGTAAAACCAAGAGAAAATCAAAGGGAAATTCGATTTATGACTGGATGATTTCAATTCAAAAACAAATGGCTCTCAAATGAGGGAAATTGATTAAGCAAATTAATTAAATTATTTAAATATCTCATACATTATTTTGCAAGAATATAAATTTTACATTACTTCAGCATTTCTAGTGCAATTCGTGAATAAAGTGTATTATTCGCGGGCTTTTATTAGCCATATGCTCGCTTTTAATCTGTATATCCAGAGACCGGAAACGTCCTTAAACCGGAAAACGGATATCCCGCTTCCAACGACATATGATCTCAATATGTCACGTTATTTTCGTTTCTTGGATTTTCAATTCGCAAATTAAATTACAGAATTAAACTGAAGGATTAAACATTTTTATTGTGCTATACAATAAAATTTAGAAAGCTTTTAGATTTAAAATCATTCTAAAATTTGAAGTATTTAAGTTTCAAAGTTTTCCTTTGATTATTCAAGGGCAAGTTTTTTTGATCGCTTATAAAAAGTAAGTCGTCAAGTGTTGACGGTTGAATTTTAGTTCTGCGAGAAACTAAACCATTTCCCCCAACTATATTCTAGCCGTTTATCAACCGCGGTAAAAAGATGCCGCCGCTCGCGAGAGGAAGAGAACACATTCACTTCTGTCTTGTATGCCAGGAAAGAGAGACGATGGGGGTGAAGGGATGGCAGGGAAAAATAGACAGAGAGACGGAAAAAGGATGTCCTTCCGCCGGAAGTGGAGAGTCTCAAGCGCAAACTGCATCTCCAAGGAAATCGGCTGCTTTTCACAATCGACTGCTCTTTGATTACCAAGTAGATTTTCAATTATCTTATCCCACTGGCACCGACGTGACATTAATGAAACAATGATTTATTCATTATAAAATGTTCGGAATTTGAACCTCTATGAATTGAATCAATTTGAAAATTTCGTAAAATAGAGAAATTTAAATATCTTTCAAGAATGGTCTTATCAAATAAAAAAGGAGCTTCAGAGAAGTTATATATAATGATATCTCATTGACACCGAAGATATTGATTACCACAGTCAGATTATTCCGGGTAGAGAATAATAATTTATTATTGATCTGAAATTAAAAAACTGACTGGCGCCGATAAGTTCCAAGAACTTGACTGCGTGATATTTCATGTCATACACTAAAAATTTCAAAAACTAAAAAAAAAAAAGAGAGAAAAAGGAACCGGTAAGTTTTTTAGTCTATTAACAAATTCGCGAAACAATTTTCTGAATAAGAGAAAGATGAGCGCTTATTACTAATTTAATATGCAAGTCTTTATTTAATCTGATGTTGTTGAAATTTAGCAGGAAAAAGAAACGAAAACCGGCCGACTTATATTATTAATTTGTGCATACAAATCAGGCCTCTCGTGTTTTCCGCACGAGACAAGCTTCTTGACATATGTTAATGAATTTATTTATTTTTATTACCAACGAAGATCGATCGCGAGATCGGTTAGTAGTGATGACTTTTACGTAGGCAGCATTCAAACGAATTAAAAGAAAAAGATCGAAGGAAAAAATAAGATAAAAGGAAAAAAAAAACAGGTAGTCAAGAGGAAAGAATTTACCGGATATCCGTTGAACGTTTAAGGCTATCGAGGTCGTTGCACAACGCAGGAACTGATAACAAGAGAAAAAGGAAAAAAGCGAGAAGGAAAATTATTCTAAACCCGTCGCTTGTTTCATATAACTTAGCAAATTATCTTTTTCATAAAATATTTTAATTGAATATTTCGAAGAATCTATTATTTGCAACAACTACTAAAATTAGAGATTAGTTCACTCTTTACTCACAATTCTATTTCAAAAACAATCTGAAGTGTAAAGCGGAAAAATATCGAATTCAAATATTGGAAGTGAAAAATGAAGAAATTCAATTTCGAAATTAAGGTACTTATCAAATGCCCCGTTTTTGATAAAATAAAAAAGGAAAACCCTGGGGAATATTTTAGTGAATTTTTGCGACTGGTTTACTGCAGTAGCACTGTTCTTCATTCGATTACCAAAGGCATGAAGAAAAACGATGGTAATAAAATTAGTAATCCAAGGCAATAAACAATGACGAATGTGGGACAGCTGTTGGCTGCACTGTACTGGATTTCGTGCGTAATATATTATAAATTTGAGACGATACCCCGCTGAGAACGACACGCGTTGTTGGCTCTACTGGTTTCTTATATTATTATAATTCTCTGTCTTTTTAATGTCCCCTTAAATCTATGGCTGACTCGAGCTTCTTGCCAAATGCTAATTGATAAACTCATGAATATCGGCATTAGTGTCGTCGAGACCAATTATTTTTTATTTAAATCTCTTGCACGGTTGATAAACGACCAACAGGATACTTTATCACTGAAAAGAAATAATGTCCACCAAATTTATGATGGTATTTTTATTATGCCTCAAAATTAACTTCTAAATTGGTTGATCATTTTAAATAGCGAAAGGAAATAGAAAATATTTCTCCCAAAATCGTCTTTTCCACAAAAAAAGAACAAAAATAAAAATAAAAATAAAGAAATATCTGATTATTTTTGTGCTCACAAGATCAAGTATTAAAAAGTTCTAAAACCTGGAAGATTTCCACAAGATGCTTTTCTATAGCGAAGTATGACGACATGTTTTTCAAGGATTTGACGAATAGGAACGCGCTACGATTTAAAATCGCAATACGTATGCGAGATCACGTTTTCTTTTCTGGATTATTTTCTCATCTCAATTCCCCTCTGATTTTTCCTATTGGACCCCCTTTCTTTTCTTTCTTTATTTCTCTGCCACTGTGCATGAGGATCCATTCACTCGTTCACGACTACACACCTCCAGCCAATCCTGACCTAAGCTAACATTTCGTGACAGCCGACATCCGGCCAGGATCATCACTGAGAATTAGTAGAGAGGAAGGAAGAAAACGTCATCTATGTAATCATCAAATAATGCCTACCCACGTAATTTACCTCCTTGCGAAACCATTTTGCAAGATCAAAGGCAAACTGTCTCTTCCAATACCTCCTAAGGCAAATTTCCTTTCCAAAATTGAGTTATTTTCTATTATTTTCCTCAGAATCAATGAAAATCAATCAATCATTTCTTCCACTTCTTGTGCCATCCCAACGAGGCCATTTTCACAAAATCAGCTCTTAAAATCCATCCCTGGAAGAATAATTGGTGATTAGAAATGCGAGTTGGGCCACTTCGCATTTTCTTTTTGCGATATTTCCTCGAAAACTCAATATTAAAGATTGATATGTGAAAGAGGGAATTCTCTAGATGGCATGAATGCCGAAATGTACCAGTTTCTATTCAACAAATGAAAAATCGTGAAAAATTGACGTTTCCCTGATTCCAGCCTCTTTATTATTTAAATTTTGTTGATGAGATGGGAGAGACAGGATCCCGGAACCCAAAGAGAAGATCGAGCTCTGCAACAAACAACCACCTACCTATCTGCCTGACAACCCACCTAGAGCCAAGGAGATATGTTGTTGCGTGTGCGTTAAGGTGGGCCGAGGAGGTTTATTCAGGTTTATTCAAGTCTTTTATGCCACCACAACGACGACTACGACGACCGCCGAGAATTCTTAACTTCGCCCGCGCATAGAAAGCAGGCACGACCATATACTTAACCCACATATACTGCTACATGTTTTGCCAAGCTCCATATCTTCGGATCCCTAAATTCACTTATCGAGTCTAAAACAACCTACGGATACTCCCAACTCATCAAAAATCATCTCAATATGATAAAAACTGTTTTAGAAGAGGTTCAAAGTATTCCAATTAACTTAGAAAGTAAAAGAAAAATAGTTCTCAACTGAAATGTGCGAACTGTGAAACTAGGAGGACGAGGTTCGAATCCCAGGAGGTGTTACTTTTTTTTCACTCGAAAAAACGATGTGGATTAATTGACTACATTAAAAGAATTATTTTTCCAGTGAATCATTGTTAAAATAATAGGAATAATTAGTTAAAAAATATTATTTGGCGTTAAAACTGGTAATCGCTGCTATTCGTTGGATGTATGTACATGCGTAAAAGGCATAAGGCAACAGAGGCCAATGGGGGTCACACAGCGTGAGAAAAAGAGTGAGAAAACCGAGAGACCCGATGTGGAGGCGTCAACGAACTACGATAACGAAAGCTGAACGGATATCCTCCTTCTCTCATAACGCGTCCCGTGTACCAAATATACACATAATTATTCGCCACTTTGCAAAAAGCCTATTTAATTTTGAAAAATATATTAAGTCCACAATAAACTAATTTCATTAAAAAAATCATTTTCTGAATGTTACATCGACTGAGTTTAATGAACAAGAGCACAAGGTTCGATTCCCATCAGAATTAACTTTTTTTTTACTTCAAAAAAATTTAATAAATTGCGAAATGAGTTTCAGAGGGATTTCTGCTTCCCTTAGATTCAATTATTTATTTTTTTAAATGAAAATAATAAAATGCGGGTGTTTTGCCGCTGAGCTTATGGCGAATTTCAGTTAGCAATTATAGTAGTGCTTCGAGGGAAATGGACGAAGTATAAGGTGAGGTGAGGGGGAGGTGGTGGAAGATCAAGATCACCAGATGAAGCCCGTGAGGCTTAATTCTGCCTAAGGCATCGCCTGATTGGCCCACGGTAATCGTAATTGGATAATAGGGACGATTTTTCAAAGTCCACTCGTCCAACGCAACCTAACTGCATTCCTATAGCGTTCGCCGAGTGGCGCGTTCTTTCCATAATTGATGAATCGATCGATCTTCCTTGAACACATCGTCATTTCAATAGTCTCGATTCTTGACTTCCTCCTTTTCGATTTTTATTCCTGTCTGATTGCTTAATTCAATTTTTCTATCTTTCATTGCAATTTTCGATCTCGGAAGAAGATTTACAGAATTGTAGTTAATGAAGGTGAAATTAATCAAGTGGCTAAGACACTCGACTTTTGAATATGGAACAACTTCCTCGAGCTAGGAAACTTAAAAAATGATGGAAAAATATATTTTTTTCTTGAATGCGGAAATCATTTTGTTGAATTTAAGTCCATATTAATGTTTCTATTGTCCGGAGTTTGGTAATGCACACGAGAAGACGTAATTGCGAAAGGCGAGACGCGCATTGTACACCGAGAAAGTCGCACTCCTAGTCATACTTAGAGCTTGTAATGCGATACAGACGATAAATAATCGAGACTGAGAAACTGAGACAAAAGTACAGAAATCAAGAGAGACATTTTGCTTGCGAAATTATCACGACTCATAAATGTCAGCCCTGATATAATACTCGGGTTTATTGCACAATTAATATTCCTTATTCAAATCAAAGCGTCCTTAATTTTGAAGCTTCTGCGAATAGCGATAATTTTGAAAAAAGGTAATAAATTCAAATAATTTTTGAAGGATAAATGACACTCAGCTACTAATAAAGACATCATTCTTATTACTTCCTCCTACGTGTAATATGCAAATATATAAGTTTTAGTGAAACTTTAGCTGATAAAAAAATCTGAAGATTTAAAAAGATTTGAAAGGATTTAAAGATTTAATCGGATGTCAAAAAAATGCAAAGAATTTAAAGATTTTTCCAAAAATATACGGCATTTTATTGAGTTAAAAAAAAGGGATTTAAAAATTTGAATTATCTAGTCTAACAAAAAAACGAGAGAGATTCTGAATGAAGATTATTAGCAATATCGCAAGTGGACATCTCTTATCAGTTGAACTAAATCTCACATTATCTGTGACTCCTACATGTATCGCTTCTGATTGGAGGCTCGTCCTTGCCGTCCGATTGATCCAATCGTACGAGGTCGAGCGGATGTAGCCGACAAATAAAAGCGGTCGACCGATTCCGGTATGAATGGGATTTCGAGGGTTTGGTCTCATTGAGGATTGAGTAGCTCGCAACCGCTCGTTGGAGATTCGACTCAATGGGTTCGAGTGAGTTATTCTCGGATCCAGATAACGAGATTAAGAAAAGTGCTAACGGGATGACCAGGAAAGGATGTCGACTTCCTTTTTCAAAGTCCCTTTCGTCTTTGAATCTTTCGGGAATTAAGAAACAAAATTCTAACTCAGCTCGTCATACAGATAATTGCAGTATCTAAAAACTAAATTTCTTCTTAAATAAAAACGTAAAAGAATAAAAGAAAAAAGTCGATAATAACATTTTTCACTACCAGGTGGCTAAGTCAACTACTTTCTTGTAATCGATAATGGTTTTATGTTGATGGAGATAAGAGAAGAGTATTTTTAATTTTTGCGAGTCCAGCTAAACGTCGACGCCTACGGGACACTAATGGTGGTTTGGAATAATGCGTGTGCTGCGTAAGATGAAGACAGAAGAAAAACTTGGTCCTCCTACGAGAAGTCTGTCCGCATCGAGACTCGAGAGGCCAATCGAATCGCAATGGACATTGAACAGGTTCACCTACACGTGATATCAGTGGATTTTTAAGATATTTAACTTGTTCACGTTTATTAAGCTCTTTGGCAATGGAAAAAAGTCGTCGAGATAATGGGACATGTAGCAGAAAACGATTTAGACTTTTGAGAAAAATACAGATCGCCTGTCTGTGTCTGCGGAGAAGTAAACTGAATAAAACCCGATGGGGAATTAATTATTGCAATCCTATAGGCAAATATAGGAATGTGATAAAGTGAATTGCTGAGATTCTCAAAAGGAAACGAGACTTGTGTCGGTCCAATCTCTTTCGTCATATGAAATCGTCGATAAGTCTTGGCAATCGAATCGTGTAGGTGGTTACGTCTGGGTCGACGCTCCTTAAAGAACGTAGAGGAATGCTCGCCATGTGGTGTACATATAAATAACGCATGTTGGCGCGAGAAATTTCAAGCCACGATCGAGTTGTTTAAGTTTAAGGAGCCTTGAAGGCGAGAGGTAATTATAATAAAAAGGCAGTTTCGCCTTTCGTGAGAATTTCTATACTGCTGAAGAAAAATCCACTCACTTCTTTGCTGGGGACACAAACTGGCGTTCCAGGCCTGAGGATACCGGCTTCTACCATCACTCCAGCGACGATGGGGTCTCTCGTTTTGAAGACGAACTGGAAAAAAATAAGAGAATTAATTATCATTCTTCTACAAGATTAAACAATTTAAAAAGTAATAACTGGAGTACGATAAATAAGGGAAGGATGAAGAAAATGGTTCTGTGCTTTCAATACCATATGGTTGATAATAAACGACTTATTCTCGATAATCTTTCACCCGAAGACTATTAATCAATCGTTCCCCAGGTTCCTATGAAATTCTGAAGCTCGGTAAATTCTCGAGTGACACTGTCATTAGTGGCTCCTGGTCGATGTAATTATTTTCCAAGAAACTAGCTGACTTGGGCGACCGGAAGTGAAGGCCGGCCGCACCGGAAACGGTCGAGACTTTGCGAAACGATTTCGCGCGAAAGTAACGGCTCGATACCAATCGTCGTACCAGCGTTACTGCTCGCGTCTCTCATACACACAGCATTAACATCTACTTCTTCATTTACATTTACCTTTTACATTTTACAAACCCACACACTCAGCCAAGTATCATACGTGCGTTATGCGATAACGATTTCCCAGAATTGACATAGTAATTGGATGTTTCTGGTTTATGAGGGAAACCGAGACGCCAATTCTGCATTTTGTACCTCCGGCCCACGTCGCGCACAGTTTGTCTTTGTCAGCCTTTTTCAGTCCTTGTCATATATTTATATGTGGGCACTTCCACGGAATGTGTCATTTCTCGCAAAAAAAAAGTTTCAACTGTAGCTTGGAAATTGAAGAAATTTTTATCTTTGTGCCACAAGCAAATTGAAGGCTTTGAACTCGAAAGTGTTCCATCTCGTTCCATCTTCAGTCTCAAGCTTTAAAATTCGAAAGCCTCATAACAGAGAGCCTCCAATTTACAAAACATCCTCAACTTTAACGACCGGTAGCAAAAAGCGCCGTAAACTTAAGACTTAAGATATGCGTCAGTTTTGAACGAAGAGCAATAACAGCAGCAGCTAACAGGACGTGTAAAAAGAGAACGTTTCGACTTTTACAGAGACGTTATTAACGAGATGATCGATAAGCTATGAAGGCTGTCGTTTCCGGTGCTCAGGGGGGTCTACCGTCACCCCACTCTCGGCTTCCTGTCGGCTGCTGATCGCCGAGTGCACATTTGTCGATAAACGCCGATCTTGTATACATTCATTACCGCAGAGGTTCGAACAGGTTTTCTCTTATCCGACGATACTCAAAGAGCTAATCGGCTTTCCTGATTCTGTCATTAAAATCAAACTCGGAAAAAGTCCTGGAAAAGATGACTGATTGCATTTAGATATTAACTTGACTTCATCTTCAATCTGATCAGCAGAGGAAGTCAAGTAAAAAAAAGTGAATTTATATAGGCGGTTACTGAAACTAAGGAAAAACTTCATGATTTCAAGTTTTTCCAGGTGAAATAAGAAATTTCTTGGAAATTGAGTAGATTGCCATCCAAATTAGACAAATTAATCTAATGAGAATCGAAAAAAGGAAAATATGAAATTTGATCCATTTTCAAACTTCAATTTTAAACCATGTCAACTCTAAGTCTGATTTAAACTTTAAAAAAAATTTAACTTTACTAAAATAGGTGAAAAAAAAAGAAATACATAGGTGACGACTGATGATGGCTGCTCTAAAAAATTTTAAGATGATAGATGAAGATCTAAATTTGCGTTTCAATTTTCGATGAGTCTGTCCTATTAAGTATTTATCTTAAAGAACTGAGCCAGGATCAATTTCCTGGCGTAACGAAGAATGAAGAATGAACTGCTTTTGCTAACTGCTCCTCATCATATTAATCAAGAAGATAAGCTGTGTACAAATTATAGCGATCTGCCCTGCGATTAAAGTTTATCAATGAGTTCCTGTCTTGATCGAATCTTGGTAACCATTAATCATATCGTAAAACCTGCTGATCGACTTTCACATTTAATGCTCTATCTGCTGAGATGAAAATCTTTCAAATTTAGATTCAGACTTCGAGAGTCACTCCAGTCAGTCCCTATGGGTTTCAATCCTGAAGACTTGGGAGGTTTGTTTTGGATTTAGAGATTAGATTTGACATTTAGACATTTAGATATTTGGACATTAAGATGTGAAGGAAGTAGAAAGATGTTTAGAGTTTTTTTTAAGTTAAGTAATGTTTTGAGAGGACTCACTTGTGGCATGACTTTCAACTTGCAAGGGAAGACAGCGATGTGTTTGTGCTCCTCACGTTTTCGTTGCTTGAGCTCCTCCCTATAGGCGGTGAACTTGTCAAAAAGATGGTAGATGATGTCTGCCTGGAAGATCTTCACGCCAATGGAATCTGCTAATTCCTGGGCGTCTTTCTCAACCTTCACGTCAAAAGCAAGAATCGTGGCATATCTGCAAAAAACGAAAAGATTTTAATTTACAAAAACTGTAAAATTTAATTTTCAAAATTCCCCAACTTTTTCCCTGACCAATTTTCCATTCTCGTTGATCATTAATTAAGAATCCGTATTCGAATCTAAATTTGCAACTTAAAAGGCACCAATCTTCAATGAATTCAAAATTAGAGCCCCCATCTCTCTATAATCGCTCCCTCAAATTGCGGTGATATTCCTGATGACTTTATCCAATTTAAAATTCTCTTCAAAGATAAAAAAAGTCAGGATGTTCTCAATTAACGAAATTTCTGGAGGCCCTAGAAAAACTACTCCTCCAGGGCCCTGCAAAAGTAAAAAAAAATATAAAAAAACGCTTCAATTTCGTCTCGGGTCTCTCATTTTGTGGGAAAGAGGATTATGAACAAAAAAAGAAAAAAAGGATTCCAAAAACCACCGAGGGGCTCGACCGAGTTCGGTTTAGGTAAAAACGTCACAACACAAGTAACACAACCTTCTGAGTTTGCAGGTGTCACGATTTTAAAATCTCGAATCTAAAATCTAAATAGTCTAAATGTGCTCAGACTTCCTTTGCTTTCAAATTAGGATTTTCGTTGACAGGTGGCTGTAGAATGATAAAAGTGATCTCAGGAAAAAATAAGCCGGAAGTATTACTGAGTTGCTAGAGAATTTCAATAAAAAATTTCCAGACCTCTTCCACGTTTTCCCAGGTTTTTTATCGGCCTATTTTTTGTTTTGAAAAGTTTCCAAAATCTTTTCTTAATATTCCCCGATTGAAAAAAATGATCTCTCAACAATCGACCACGAAAACGATCGATATTTTTGTCTTGTGGGTCACGTGTCAGAGGTTTCAAACTGAAGGGTATGTACTAAGGAAGCTTCGGATGGAGTCCTTCTTTTCGGGGATGATTTTCTCTTGCAGTCGATTAAAACTGAGACAGCGGGACGGATATTGCTTCACGGATCGACGAATTCGTGGAGCCTGAGGTAGAAAGGAAATGGGGAAGGGTGCATAGTAAAAAAAAGGAAAAAAGGACAAAGCGAACGGTTTTTGTCCTCCGAAACCGGGGATTCGCATCGAATCAGCCACCGGAACTCGATTCTAAGATCGTCCTTTCCTCCGTGAGAGATCCACTCTCAAAAAAAAGGGGAAAAGAAACTAATCCTTTCTACTTATTCGATTTCCGTCCCTTGTAATAGAAAATCCCAAAGTCAGAGTGATCGTCAATCAAGCTGTCTTTTCAAGGCTGTCTTATATTCCTGCTTCACCATATAAGAGCAATTTAGTTTCTCCAATTTTAAATAATTATATAAACTACTTCTAAGAAATACGTTGCTCAAACAATTTTTCAATTTTTCTGTTAAACAAAAATAAATTGTATTATATTCTTTTTGAATTCGTCTGATGAAATTAAACCTATAAAATTAAATAGAATTAAGAAATGCGAAAATGTCAAGTAAAAAATAAAAAAAGGTTTTACTTACTGGCTATCATGTTCCAGCATGATGGAGGCCTTCATCACATCTTTCTTGACGACCGGACCGATACGAATTCCAGCGTACTAAAACAGAAAGAAGAACAAAAAGATATTTAAAAACATGCCATAAATTTTCGAATACTGCATCATAATTCAGTTTGAGCATTGGGGAATGGGCGACTCGTTATGAAAATATAATAAGAGAAAGCAGAGGGTGTTCGAATTCGAAGTTTTAAACTGTCGGAGAAACGAAAGAACAAGAAGGGGGGATATCGAAGAAAATTCAAGGGAATCTGTATGCGTGGGTTATAATGCAGGATCACGCGTTGTGAATGCAACACGTGACATCCGGGATGCTTCTTGTAGATTCGTTACTTTGACTGAGACCAAGAATTTCGTTCCCAAAATGCAAAATCTCCGAACTCAAATAAACAAAAATAATGCACATCATATTATTTCAAAGTAATTTTTTTTAATTCGGCTAAATTAAGATATATTTAAAAAACTTTTAATAGCGCCACCCTAATCTACAATTAATTCTTGTTTATCAAGTTAGAGTTTTCCCGAAACATTGATCTGCGGAAGGTCAGAGAAACTGAGGATCGGCAATCAAAGAGCCGTCAACTAATTACTGGCAATTAATGCCTCAAACTTCACTCATGGGACAGATAGAAACGAGAGGGAGAAAGGGAGAGAGAGAAAAAGAAAAAAAACACAAAAGGGAGACGAGCAAACTGCAAAATCAACTTCCCACTTCCTGTTGCCCTGAGAGGGTGACATGACTTCTCAAGAACTAAACCTGTTCAAGAGACTGCGGACCTCGCTCTTAATTGGGCCTTAATTACTCGCGTTTTTAGTCTTGCCGCGAGGAAACGAGCTGCGGGTAGGCGATCGATATTTTCTTCCTCTCCTTGACTCTCTTGAGACATTTTTATCATTTTTACCCCCTAAGGATGTTTCCACGAAAAGCCTCACATTCCTCAATTATTTCATTGGATTAATTTTTTTCCACTCATCAATCATTTATTATTAAAATTAGAATTTCAGATTATCAGATTGTCAACAGTAAATTCTTATATTTTTAGAAAATATTCAATTAATAAATGTAAATTAGACGTTTAATTCTAATAAAAGAAAAGACTATAGGGTTTTTAAAATACTTTTTAGACCGCCTTATTTTATTTCTCCTCGATATTTTTTCGAGATGCTGTTATCAAGGACTCGAGTTTCTCAAATTTAGATGGATAACGAGTTCTGACATAATGTCCAGGGCATTAGGCTTATCAATCCCAGAAGGTGTCGAGTTCCTGTGGTGAGTGCAATGATAGGCGATGACTGGCGGATGTGGCTCCAGGGACGTAACCATTATACACGTTTTCTAAATATCTAAGCGGTCTAAAATGAATTACGAAGGCCTTAAATAGATTATATTTAAAATAGAGAAATATTACTCTGATATTAACTTTATGGGTTTATCGCAAACTGATAATCAGTCGGTCCGGGTTCGATCCCTACTGAATCTATACTTTTTTATCACATTTTTTTTGCTTACTTGAGATAGAAGGGATATTTTAAATTTAATCTACATTTCGATATTACGCATTATTTCGAATTGTGAGTGATTTTCTTTATTGAAAATAAAATTCGAAAATAAAACTAGTGTCTTCTTTAGATATCGTGAGTTCTAGAGGAAATTGTATTTTTAAATGAGGCAATTTTTTCTTTCTCTAATGTTATGTTATTTTTTTCAGGTTTTACGCTTTTGGTGTTATTTTATGATTTCAGTTTTTCATCGCTTGTCCTCTCTACTCGAATAGCAATAAGGTGAACGTAGCCCTAACTAAACCGGATATGCAACCGACACCCCGTCCGTAGCCGATATAAACGATAACCGGGAGTATGACCATCCGGATCATCGTGCCAATGGAAATTATCTCGTAATAAATAATCGAGAATAGAGGAGATGACTAGAAATATTCTGAATTATCGACAAGCGATTAAAAAAAAATCTATGTATAATTTAAAATCTGATCCATGTTGTTTATTTGTTCAATTTAATAATAATTATCTCCAAAATTTTAGAAAATAGGAATTGCAACTTAAACAATTCCTTGAAAGTTAAAAAATTAATTTGTCCTTTAACCGAGCAGACTTTGTCCTCTTAATTTGTTCTCTCACTAATTGTAAGAAGAATTAAAGAATTAAGTGCGTTAATACCAGAATTTAATTAGTCAAGCTAAGATTAAGATTTCTCTGCAGTCCTGCACGCATCGATAGGACTGCGAATTCATTCAAGGCAATCTCGCATTATAATTTCCTAATATGCATAATAGATACGTAGGAAGTACGCAGTTTATAATGCGGAGCATATATCTGAAACGTGGCTCGAGTAACGTCGACACAGCATATGGCAAACAGGAGGCGGAAGCAGGACCGGAAGTGGACCGGGTCGAGTTGAGCCTCAGTCAGGAATGAACGAAATAGAATGGAATGAACGCAATAGGTCTACGTACTCGCGCACCGACACTATGAATTACTCCAATCTACCCAGTGACCCATAATCATGGACTAAAAAATTCAATAAAACATTCAATTAATAAAACAATTAAAATTCTATAGTTTAACTTTAAAAATCTCAAAAAAGATTCAGAAACAATATCATCAAACAAGAATTAATTTTAAATACCCCAGAGATGTCGAAGATGCTAGAAAAAATGTAAAAAAAAATTGATCCAGTGGGGATCGAGCCTTGGACGACAAATTATCAGTCCGCTAAGAATCCACGAAGCTAAATATACGTTATCACAGAAATCCTTCTTTATTTAAATATAATAGCAGACCAACACGTGCGCTATGCGCACGATTATTTATTTACTTCCTTACAAATTCACGTCATTAAAAAATCAAATGTAGAAAATCTTAAAAAATTGGTGAAAACCTTTAAAATTCCACGAGGAACTTTAAAATTCCTTAAAATTTTTTGAATTCTCGAAACTTCCTTAAAAATCTCTTAAAATTTCATGAAGTCCTTTTAAAATTCAACTAAATCTTTTAAATATTATACAAATCTCTTGTAATCACTTACAATTCTTAGAAGCTTTTTAAAATTCTTTAAAATTCCACTAAATCTTTTAAATATTATACATTTCTCTTGTAATCCCTTTAAATTTTAAGGAATTTCAAATGTTTTAAAATTTTCAGTAATTTTAAG
>UCOK01009981.1:0-26658 GCA_900474325.1 Synergus umbraculus | reverse complement strand
GTCACAATACTGGACCAATACTGTCCTTTAGAGTTGGCAATCAATTGACGTATTAGTAACACCAAGTGTCTTCACAGTACTGGCACGGCACTGGTACAGTATTGTCCCTTTATTTTTGTTAATTAATCGGTATATTATATAATATATTATAAATATATATATAAAAAAATTCGAAACAGAATCTATCAGAGCTAGCCCTAGTCAAAATATAAGTCATACTTTGAAGATCTTGAATGTTTTTAACTCCTCTCTCTAAATCTGAATTAGTGAAAAAGAGGTATTATTTATTGGAAATTGAATAATTAAGAATACATAGAAATTTACACAAAGTTTTCAAAAGATTTGTTATTTTGTACATTTTGTACATACTTCAATATTTTGCATCTTCATTCAACAACAATAAAAGTAAGGATTAATTAAAAAATTAAAAAATCAAAACTATTTTTAAAAAATAAAAAATTTTTAAATAATTTTTTATATTATGCAAGCAAAGGAATTATTGGAAATAAATTTTACAACATGAATGTTTTAAAAAAATTTTTAAATGAGTGAGAAGTCATTGTACTCAGACTAAAAAATTTTATATTGTCGGATTGAGTATACCCTGGAATAAATGTGGGAGCACTATGTTAGGAGCTTAGGGTAGTGGTTAGCGAGCATACATTGAACAATTTTTTGTCCCAACCAATTGTGACCAATTGGTGGTGACACGTAAATAAATAATCACCGATACGCTGCGTTTGAATGTATTGCTTCCACGAGGAAGCGAGGTGGGGGTCGAAAAGTCGTTCGACCTGGAGACACTGATACCGTTTGACCATCGGTAGAGTAACAAGCTCATTATTTGAATTTTAATTCTATATCATATCACTCATTTTGAGAAGTGCTTGAAATTTGAATCGGGAGAAAAAATTGAACATCAATAATATTTATCTAAACCCAGGGGCGAATCCAGAAAATATTTTTTGGGGGGGTCCGAATTTCAAAGTCAAGATAAACCTTTCACAATTCGTGAAACACGTTCCAAGTTTTTTACGAAGGCAGATATTTCGGGGGGGGGGCGTCCGGACACTCAGAACACCCCCTCTGGATCCGCCAATGCCTTAACCTGACCTCTTTTGGATAGCAGAGAACATCTAAGCGAAGCAGTATGGCATCAGATCAACGTCTGAGTATAAGTAAATTAATATGCTGAGATCGATTCTTCACCTCAATTTTCAATTTGAAGTCCTTCAATCTCAATATAATCGGTAAAAATGTCTGATAATATAGAAAAGATCAAGGAGTTGAGAAAAGAACGTGCGTTGTTGAGACACAAATTAAGTCTAGTTTTCAAAGTTCTCAATGTATGCAATCCAGTCGAGGATTACTATTCTCTTTTAAAAAAGTATGCGGCTGAGATCGATGAATACCGCGAAAAATTTTACAGAATTCAATCGGATTTGGAAGACTTAGGAGAGGGAAAATTATCCGATGATGGAATTGACTGCGATGTGAGAGATGATTTCGAACTGAAATATTTCGTAGCGTACAATGGTGTCGCTAAGCATTTAGACAATAACGCACATGGCACTTCAACAGTTTCGACGTCGTCTCCTGATTCAATGTTCAAATTCTACTCGAAATGAACCCTCTGATGATTATAAATTTCCCTATCTTCATCTTGTACCATCCTTCAATGGAGATTACGATGATTGGTTCGAATTCTACTACACATTTACATAATTAATTGATAAAAATTATAATTTATCGCATACTTCAAAGTTTCGTCACTTACGCGAACTTTTAAAAGGTGATAGCAGAGAACATCTCAGCGAAGCAGTGCGACATCAGACTAGGCATCAGATCAACGTCTGAGTAAGTAAATTAACGGTGTAACCAATCTAATATTCCTCCTTTGTCCATTCTTTCCCTCAATTTTCAATTTGAAGTGCTTCAATCTCAATCTAATCGTTAAAAATGTCTGACAAAACAGAAAAAATCAAGGGGTTGAGAAAAGAACGTACGTTGTTGAGACACAAATTAAGTCTACTTTTCAAAGTTCTCAATGTATGCAATCCAGTCGAGGATTACTATCCTCTTTAAAAAATGTATGCGGCTTAGGTCGATAAATCTCGCGAAAAATTTTACAGGGTTCAGTTGGAATTGGAAGATTTAGGAGAGGAAATTATCCGATAATGGAATTGACTACGAAGCCCAACATACGATGATTTTATCGTTATCGTTTTTGAACAGCGTATATCTCGAGAAAATTTTTTATTACGATCGTCTCGGTAATTTAATTTTAAGTCGTCCCGCACAGGAAAGAAAAGAATAACCTGATTAAACTATTTCAGAAAAGAAAACACTCAACTTTATTGCCAGTGAACAAATTTGAACGAATGCGAAGTCTTTCTAGAAATAGGACGTGTGACGGAAATTTTCTGATCGGAGGAAACCTTAGTCGCACTTCACTCGTTGAGCGACTGACTGGATGCGAGAAAGCTACTCGCAGCCAGGCCGCCGCACCCAAGGGCGCTACCTGATTGGTCGACGGATTTCGCAATACGGCAAACCGAATCGGTGCCACCAATAAAATCCGGTAATACCAGTTTATACCAGCGTAAACCGTCAATACGGATCGACGGTTTTAACATTTCAGGGAGGGACTCGACGGTCGTAAAAAGTGGCGCATATCAAATTACCCGAAATTCTCAAAAACTTGTAACATTTCTTTATACCCTTTCAAATCTGCTAAAATTATTAGAAATCTCATTAAATTTCACAAAATCCTTAAAAGTTTTACTAAAAATTATAAAAACCTCTCAAATTCTCTTATAATGCCTGAAAATTCCTAGAAATCTTTTTAAATCCCTTAGACTTCTTAAAAATCTAAAAAAAATCCTTGATAGTTTTAATTAACATAATTTTAGTTAATTTAATTTTAAATTATCTTCACCTTTGTTTTTGATGGATGCGATAATATATCGTATTTTCTTATCTCAGATTCTTGGAAAATCTGCCCCTAGCATCCTCTTGCTATGCGTAGCTACATAAATGCGAGGAGACGAATTTCGCATACCGATTGCGACTCAGCGTTATAAACTGCGCTAAAGTTAAATGAATTCGAAATGATCGATAAAGTTTATCATTGATCAATTAAACTTTGGATCGTGTGAGTGACGGGCCTTGAGATAGACGAGGGAGAAAGAGAGGGTTGGGTGCGACCCATTGAAGGGGGTGGTTTATTTAATGAACACTAAACACGGTGCCCCCGGCAATCACCGATGTCGCAGCGTAAGGTTGCTCGGGGTTGAGGACAAGGGGATGCCTCCTTGTCATGTTTTGCCGTAAAGTTTAAATTGCCGCGAAATGGAAACGATGCTTTATATATATATATATATATATATATATATATAAAGCGTCGTTAATATATATATAAATATAATAAATATATTATATATATAATTTTTTGAAATAATTAGAAATTCTTAAAAATCTCGAAAGATGCTTGGATATCTTTGGAAAGCCGAAACCTTTAAGATCCCTGAAAACCCTTTATAAAATCTCATGAAATCCGTTAAAATCTCTGGAAATCCGCTGAATTAACATAAAATCTATGGGAATTCCTTAAAAATCCTTAAAAAATCTCGTTAGATATTTCGAAATCTCTAGAAATCCGTTGAAATCTGTGGAAATCTTAGGAAATCACTAGAAATCTTTCAAAATTCCTAGGAATTTTTTGAAATCTTTGAAAAACCGAAACCTTTGAAATCCCCAAAAATCTTTAAATATATATATTTATAGATACATATTATTTATTAATTATTCTACTATTTCAGCTGCAGTGGATTTATATCCACAAAATGGCAACCAAGTCTTACAACCCTGTATTTGTATTATATTTCTCCACAACTTCCCTAGAACTTAATTAATACTGTTTCGGTAATATACGCAATGCTGCTTTGCATCCGAGATCGTGGTGGATGCGTATAATATACCGAAGGAAGTCTAGCTGGAAACGATCTAGAAATCTAAGTTTCATCATTGAAAATTGCACTGTTGTAAAATAAATTTACGGTGCATGAACCGACGCATCCGGCTCCTGTTGGGAAAATCGCAGTTAACTTTATTCGTGAATGCACTTCATATTCAAATTCAGTTGCACAGAGTACGAGTTTTTCAAGATGAATTTAGTAAATAGATGTCAAAATATTACTTTAAGGGCATATGTGTTAATTAAAAATTATCATAAGAGTAAATTTAGTTTCTCCAACTTTAAGTTTCTCGTCTTAAATTCTTGAAATACTTGAATTTCCTGAATCTTACATTTTGTAACATCTCTTGAGTCCCTTAAAAAAGTCTTTAAAATTAATTAATACTAATATACCGTAAAATATCGTCAAATTCTATAAAATTATTTCGAATCCATGAAATCACTTAAAACTTTTGAAAATATCAATAAATTACCTAAAACCCATTAAAAATGAATTTTTCAAAATTATAAATAATCATAACTTCCTTAATTTTCAGTTAAATGCATTAATCATACAGGTCAGTCGATTCGTCTTGACACAAGGAATTTTTCATTTCTTTACACGAGCTTTGAATTTTGATTATTTGAGAAGTTATAGTCGAAAAATCAATTTAAAAAAAATTTTAAAAGTACATAAAACTTGTAAAATTAAATATTTTGTTAAACCCTTCTGATAGAATCAAGGTTTTATAGAGTGGAATAAGTGTCCCAAATTTCATCAATTTCTATACACACGTTCTAGAGATATGGTGGGAACAAAAAAAAAAGGGACGCACACACACATGCATACACACATTAACACACACGCGGACAATTTTTCAGGACATCATATTAGATATATTGTCCTTGAAATATGTTAAAAAAACCTTTTTTTGGAAACTAGATTTTGTCACCAGTACAAAGCTTCTTCAATGAGGAAGCAAAATAAACTTCAAAATCCTCAAAAATTCGTTAAAATCTCTTAAAACATTATTAGAAACTTCTTGAAATTCGTTAAACTTGGTGAAAATATCTAAAAATTCTACAAAATTTTTTAAAAATCAGAAAAATATCTTGAAATTCCTTAAAATTCAACGATAATATTCCCTTTATATCTGAAAATTCCTCAAAATTCCAGGAAAAATTTTTTAATTCCTTAAAATCATAGAAACTGTTTGAAATCTCTTAAAATTTCATAAAAAAACCTTCCAAAACCCTTCAAATTCGTTGAAATATCTTAAAATCCCTCCAAATTTTAGAATATTCAAAATTCATTAAATTCCTTTACAATTCCAATAAATATTTTTAAATCCCTTAAAATTCTATAACAATTATTTAGGAATTCTACAATTCTTGTGAAAATTACTTCAAAATCGTCAAAATCCCTTAAAATTCATGAAAGTCTAAAAATTCCTAGAAACGTCTTGAAATTATTTAATATTTAAAATCTCTGTAAATCATTGGAAATCTAGCCAAATACCATTAAATTCTTAACAATTCTACACAATTTTTGAAATATTTGAAAAATCTCTTGAAATTTTTTTAAATTATGAGAAATCTCATAAAAATCCATCAAATCCATAAAAATTCCACAACATTTTTTAAAAATAGACTAATTTCTTGAAAATTCTTAAAAAATGTACAGCCTTTGAAATCCCTTTAAATTATACTAAATCTTTGAAAAATCGTAAAGATCTTTTGAAATCTCTCCATAAAATTCCCTGTCAAACTTTAAAGAATTCTTGAAATTTTACGGTAACATTTAAAATCATTTTATATGTTTAAAATTCATTAAAACTATTATAAATCTGATCAAATTCCATGAAATCCTTTCGAATTCTCACAAAATCTTTTAAATATAAAAAAAATCTCTTGAAATCACTTAAATTTATTAGAAGTCTCATAAAATTCCATAAAATCCCTCGCAATTCTTTTGAAAGTCCTTAAAATTCCACAAAAAGCTTATAAATTGCTGAAATTCTTTGAAATATTTTTAAAGTCTTAGAAACCTCTTAAAATTACTCCACATTTCAAAAAAATTTAGAATCTCTTTTAAAATCGCTAAGAATTCTTAAAATTGCATAAATTCCTTCAAAATTTCGCGAAATATCCTAGAATCCCTTAAAATTCTACGAAATCTTTTTAAAATCCTAAAACTCTTTTGAATTTCGTAAGAATTACTTAAAAATCGTCAAATTCCCTTAAAATTTCTAGAAACCTCTTAAAATTCCTTTCTTAAAAAAATGTTTTCTCTCTAAAAATGTCTCAATAATCTCGCATACATTATAGTTTCAAATATGCTTGGCTTTGGAGTGACTTCAAGTTGTAATAAGAAAAATAAAATTGGTGTTGGTCTGCTATAGTTAAAATAAAAATATAATTTGTCACTTAATTTATCTCAAAAAGAAGTGCCAGAAATTGGGGAGCAGGGAATATGTCCTGAATTAAAAGTTGTTTTAAGGCTTTCTGCGGAATCTCAATAAAACTTGTAAAGGACGTGCAAAAAAATTATGGACGAAAGCGTGGACACATTTAATAGGGCCCCTGGAACATTTCGAGTGAAATCTGAGTTAAAAATTCACGTTCTCTTCGTCATCAAAATGAAGTTACCGTGTCTGAGGATTTACGTTGTTGGATGCATTCTTATTATACGACCGTACAGGAGATGATTGCCCAATATCGTGGTGTCTGATACGCTCGGTGTATGCGTGAAGGGCAATTATATGCATTTTATAGTGGCGTCGAGCACTTCGCCAAGCGTAATCGCATGATCTGCTCCGCACTCTTGGGCTCTTTCATGGACTCGACCGACACCTAAGGTTGATACTAACATGGATATAAGCCCAGAAAAGGACATTTTAAATTTATCTGATCCTTAAAAAACATGGCGGTTGAACGAGTAATATATAGGGAAGATTTCATGTTCATTTAGTAACTCATGCCTAGTTGAAACCAATTTTTACTGAAAATAGCTTGTCTTTCTTTCAAATCAAAGGAAAGACGTCTAGCTTCAAAGATTTCCAAATATTTTTAATGGATTTAAGAGACTTTTAGTGATTTTAAGAGATTCTTTGTCAGTTCCCGTACAGAAATTTTGCTGTGGCCCGACCTGCCAGCGATTGGGCGATGTACGTTTTATCCGCGGGCTAAAATTCCCGGATCTGGGCGAATGATCTCTGATTTCGAGAGTTTGTAAAGGATTTTAAGGAATTTTTAAAGAATTAAAAAAAAATGAAAATTAGAACGAATTCTCTCAAATACTTTAAAGGTTTTTTCAATGTCTCCCTTGAAATTGCTTAAAATTATTTGAAATATGAAATTCTTAATGAACCTAAACAAAATTTCTACGCAGGAATGAAGCGCAGATATGAATGAATGATCTTAACTGAAGCTTTAATAACTACATTTACAATATTTTTACTTTTTTCTTTTTTTTAGTAAAATTGGAATATTTTTCAAGATAGTGGAATACTATAGGTTTAGAACTGAAGGTACTGCTCGAGTACCTTTGTGAGTTATCTATTATACGGGTAGCCAGCGAGTCGTGGGACATACATTACGTCGGATACAAACGTTACGTTACGTTACCTACATACATTATTAAGAGGGGGGATTAAGGGGTTTATGTATATTTAACTGTGGCTACGCTATTTCACCATTTCCTAATTCACGGACTTCTCAGCCTTCCCTTTCAACTTCCGTTCATAGGGAATCGCACGTGCAGACCTCTCACTTCGCGGATGTGCGATTTCTAAAACGATAATTCTTATCTAGTAATGAGTCAATCTATCCTTATAACTTACTATCGGTTAATCACTCAAGACACTTTTGAGTCCCTTTTCTGCTTCTACATAGATTTTAGCTTCTAAGGATTCAAACTAACAATAAGTTCACTTCTTGCCAAGTGGATTTTTAAAAGAGCAACATGCAATTTTAAGAGATTTCAACGAATTTAAACAATTTCTAAGATTTTCGTGAAATTTTAAGGGATTTTAAAAAGTTTGTAGTAGGTTTAAGGGATTTTAAGGAATTTTTAATGTTGTTCTGGAATTTCGAAGAATTTTAAGATTTTTTAAAAGGTTTCTAAGAATTGCCATGGATTTTATGGAATTTTAAGGATTTCTAATAATTTAAAATGATTTCAAGAGATTTTTCTTATCTTTAAAATACTTCCCGTGTAGAAATTTCCAAATCTGGCCCAGACCGGTGATGAAACGCCCCGCTCGATCGGGCCCAGATCAGGCCAGGTCGAGCCAGATCTGGGCCTGGTGTGGGCCGTGTGTTTCATCCCCGATTTGAGATCCCCCGATCTGGACCCGATCTGGGCCCGATCGGGGCTACAGCAAAATTTCTAGTCGGGTTTTAACGAATTTTAAAGATACAAACCCGTGTAGAAATTCCCAAACCTGGCCCAGACCGGTGATGGAACGCGGAACTTGACCGGGCCCAGACCTGGCCCGATCGGGGCCAGACTTTACCCGATTTAACCAGATCTGAGCCCGGTCAGGTTCCGCGTTCCATCACCGGTTTGAAATCACCCGATCTGGGCCCGACAGGGGCCATAGCAAAATTTCTACACGGGAAGGGGTTTTAAATGTTCCCAAGTAGAAATGTTGCTGTGGCTCCGATCGGGTCCAGATCGGTGGATTTCAGACCGGGGATGAAGCACAAGGCCCGACGAGGCCCAGACCTGATACAGACCGGTGTTCAAACGTCAAAACCGATCGGGCCCCGATCTGGCCAAGTCTGGGCCTGGTTGGGGGCCGCGTTTCATCCCCGATCTGGACCCGATCGGGGCCACAGCAAAATTTCTACTCGGGTAAAAATGTTTTATGGAATTTTATGTGATTTCTAATACTTTTAACAAATTTTAAAGATATAAAGGGATTTTAAATGTTACCGTAAAATTTAAGAATTTTCTGTGAGAATTTTAAATTATGTATTTTAAAGTTTGTCAGGAAATATTATAAGATATTTTCTACTGAAAATTGATGAAATTTTCTATACATTATTCTTGTAAGCAGATTATAAGTGGGAGAGTATATATAAATCGTGTATAGCACTCAATACTAACCCTCGAGTATCGTGTGCAGAAGTTGATTTACGTTAGATTTCTCGGTGTAAGTACGCTTGGGGCTAGTACTATATGGAAATCCATGCGTGACAGGTAAAGGCGAATATACACTGGCGGTCGTAGCATATTCCCTGTTTACAGAAGGCTCAAGTCAGCGGGCCAACGTTGCTTGCGGTGTAACCAATGTAGGCACAGGGTGCCCCCCGATAGAGATGTAAACTCAAATTAGGGGTGACTCGACATGCACCTACCGCTTGCGTGTTCTCAAACGATATCAAGCCTGATACAAATGCACCGTTTCCTCAACGTGGCACGCGCCTTCAAGGATCAAAATCGCAAAGTGAATCAATGTCACTTCAATCCAGGAAATCTTATCATTTAATTGTAATCTCAAAGCCAAATTCAATCAGAAATTTAAATTCGATCTTTCCTTTCAATTTCAAACCATTCAAGGGGTTAACCATTTTTATATTACAGGGTGTCACAAGAGTTCCGGAACGGCTGGATATTTCCTCACAGGTAAAATATTTTTATAGTTTGTCATTAGAAATTATCAAGACTTTCAGGGAAATCAAGGTCACTCTTGAAGTAACTTTCAACGAAGAATTCAATGGTGACCTTCACTTTGACTTTGATGATGATCTTTAAGAATTTTTCCATGTCAATTTCATTTTTACATTCTCATCAGAGAGAATGTATTAGATTTGTGTAAAATTTGACCCCCCCAGTTTTCATCAAATGTCCACGTTCTGGGACCCCCTGAACCCGAAAAACATGTTTTTACGAATGTGTCTGTCTGTATGTATGTCTGTCTGTCTGTCTGTCTGTCTGTCTGTCTGTCTGCCTGTATGTCTGTCTGTCTGTCTGTAGATTTTAGTTTGTTAGCACGATAACTTTCGAAAGAATTGACCGATTGGATTGTCCTTTGGTATACCCTTTTAGTGTCCTAAAATGAAGGTCAAGTTTGTTGGCCAGCCATTTTGGATAAAAATTCAAAAAGTTGGAGCATTTTGAAAATTTTTGAAACCACTTTTTTTTTAATTTAAAAATTCTAATGACAGATGCTCATAGTACTCAAAAAGACGAACAATTTTTCTTAATGACTTTTTTGGATAAAAAAAAATTGAAAGACTTATAATATTTTGAAAATCTAAAAAAATGAAATAAAACTTGAATTAGAAGCCAAACAACGCACGATATTAAAAAAAGTCTAAAGATGAAAAATGTTTCTTTTTGAACACTCTATAGGATAGATATAATAACTTTTTGAATTTCCTTAAAAAATCGAAAATTCAAATTTTGAGCCAAATAACGCGAGATACAGAGAAAATGATAAGAAACATAATTATTGGCCTTAAAAATATCTACAAGTTCTCCTTCGGCCATTTTTCAATAGGATGAGTGGTTTTCGTTTTAATCATGAAAAATATTGTTAAAAAGAGTCGAGCGCGAAGCGCGAGTGCTCTGATGAGAATGTGCTCCTTAAGGTCGATAGAACCTTAAGTAAATTAGTTTTCGTTTGCATTCCATTCCATTTTGTAGTAATTTAAATAAAAATAGGCGCAAGCGTCCTGAAGGGCGCAAGCGCGCGAAGCGCGCAACACGGAGCGCGAAGCGCGACGTATGTATGAGAATGTGCCCGCGTAAGTGGGCAGATTTTTTTAAATAGAAACCCTCTTTTGTAAATCAAAAATCAATAGAGCAGAAAATTTTACACACAAATATATACCAAAGTCAAAGGTATATTGTAAATATTGAAGGTCAATCAAAGGTCAAAGGTGACATTCACTTTGACCCTGACGGTGACCTTCAAGGATTTTTTCAACGTTTATTTCATTTTCACAATTACTTAAAACATTTTCTGCGTCTACTTAGAAAATTTTATTGGGAAACAGATGTCGTTTGGGAGACTTGTCGCAGTTTTGACATCTATATATCTAGTTAGAAACCTTTCTTCGTGCGTGAGATGTCGTTTGGATGACATGTCGCTGATTTGATATCTTTACGTCTGCTTAGAAAATTTTATTGAAGAAGAGATGTCGTTTGGGAGACTTGAATTTCATCGTCAATATCAAAGTAGAGATCACCATTGAATTCCTGGGATTCGAGTACTGTTAAATAATTAAAAAAGGTTTTACGTTTATTCATATTTTCAGAAGCTTGGAATCTCTTAAAGTTCTTAGAAACCTCTTAATATTCCTCAAAATTGCAAAACATTCAAAATTCCTTAAAATTCCTTAGCTTTCAAAAATTTCTTAAATTTCCATGAATTCCGTTAAAATGCCGGGAAATATACTAAAATACCGTAAAATTGAGAACTTTCTTTAGAACTGCGTAAAAATCACTTGAAAATTGTCAAAATCTATTAAAATACCTAGAAATTTCTTGAAATTCCTTAAAAATCCACAAAAATCTTCAAATTATAAATCTTTTGAAATTCGTGTTAAATTCCTTTTAAAGTATTATAAATCTCATAAAATTCCATCAAATACATAAAAATTCCACAATCTCCCGATTTAGGCTCGATCAAGACCACAGCAAAATTTCTACTTGGGAGATCGATTCTTTTGATTCGGTTCAGAATCGATTCTAAAATCGATTTTTCTAAGAGAATCGAACATTCCTAAGGCCACGCCAAAATTTCAACAATCCGTACAGAAACTTATTTGCTGTGTATAGGAAACTCTGTCCCTGATCGAGTCCAAATCGGGAGGATTCATCGAAAATATAGTTGCCAGCAGGTTTGGAAATTTCTACACGAGAACAGAAATGTCCATAATATTTTTCATTCAAAGAACCAGATGTTCCAAAACCAAAGAGACGATGCTTTCTTATAATTTCTTTTACAGGCTGAATTAAGGAAATTGCCAGTTTGGTGCAAATGGCTTAGGTGATTTGTGCTTATGTTTTATCCAGAATATTTTTTGTCCAAGGTGGTTGTTTTGGGTACCTGCGTTTCTGATGGCATATGCATATATACCCAGGCATAGTGTATAATGTATATATATATATACATATACTATATACTGTATATATAGGCGCGAGTGGACCGGGACCTCGTATTATATCCGAGGTGTTAGGCACCCATGCCACGGTGTCGTCGGCGTGTCGTATAGAAGCGTGGGCGTGCGTTTTATATTCATCCAGAGGTATCATTTTCACGAAGGAAGCTTTAAAAACACGCGCAGTCGAATAAATAATGTCGCCCGTCTCAAACTCTTATCCCGAGGTCGTCGGGCGTGCTTATAAATTAAAGAGCCTGCGCTATGTGCCATCTTCTTCTTGCTGGACTAAGTCCTGTGCTTCACATATATTCACACAATTGAACACACATTCATCCATATGAGGATTCATGTTCATTTATTCATGCATGTATGTATGAAAATGTGAGAGTGAATGGAATATACTTCGTCACACACTAAATGCCCGGCAGGTATCTGCCTAGGAAGATCTCTATCTGGTGTGAAGGAACGCGATGATTTGGGCCTGTCGTCGTGTAAAAGAAATCTCATCGAGCTCGCACGCGAAAGCTCTCAACCACGTGAACCAGCAAAGTGGGCACGATGTGTGAAATTGATCGGATTAAGTATTCCCGAGGCGTGAAAACCACTTTTTTCAAAATATTATTACTTTTTTTTATAACGGTCAACTTTCTTTTTGTTTTAGAGGTAGAACATGTACACGTACAGAGTGGTGGTGGTTATGCGGTTATAAAAATACCAATCTCTATACATGATTACAATTCGTATTATATCTGCAAACGGAAATGCATACCAACAAAATTTTTGTTCAAATAATCAGAATTTCGGGTAGTCTAACTAGAAAATACTGTTAAATATACTCTTTTACTATAAATTGTAATTAAAAATATTATTAATTCGTACCCTGATTCAAATCTAGACAAGGAATTTTTAAGGATTTAAAATTTTCTGAAATTTTGAGGAACAATATAATAATAAAATTATAATAACATAATATTAATAATATTAATCTTTTAAAATATTCTACTAAATTTTAAGCGATTTTGAATGCTTTAATTTGTGAAATTTCGAAGAATTTCATGGAATTTAATGAATTTGCCAATGATTTTAATAGATTTGAAATGTTAAAAAACTTCAAGATGTTTCTAAGAATTTTTAGACATATTTTCAAGAATTTCAACATGGATTTTAAGAGATTAATTATTTAGAATGTTTTTTTTTTAATTTTTAAGGATTTTCAAGAGGTTTCTAGGAATTTAAAGAAGTTTTAACCCACACCTTTTTTATGATGAGATTAAAAGGATGTTGAAGAAACTTTAAAGGATTCTAAGGATTTTAAAAGATCTTACACATTTTTCAGACATTTCATAAAATTTCAACACATTTTAATGCATTTTAACGAATGTTAAGGATTTTGAAGAGATTTCAAGATATTTCAAAAGATTTTAATTAATTTATGTATTGAATGGTTTTAAAGGATTTCAATATATTTTAAGTGATTTTAAGAAATTCAAAAATTTCAAGGGATTTCAGGGATTTCGTAGAGATTTTACAGGACTTTAGGAAGTTTTAAGTGATTTAAAGAAATTTCAAGGAACTTTAAAGGATTTTTAAAGGAGTTTAAAAGAGTTTAAAAGAGTTGAAGGATTTTAAATTGATTCCACAAGATTTCAAGAGATTTTAATGAATTCCAAAAGGCGTTTAATATTTTAAACAATTTCAAGACATTTAGAATGATTTTAAAGGATATCAAGGATATTATTTTTTAGCCATATTAAGCAGAATTTGTGGTAAAGATAACTAGATATTTTTGAAACAGTAGCATCTAGTAACTTTAACCAGATCTTTTTTTTGAGTGTATTCAAAGTAAAATAATCTGCCTCAGAAATCAAGCATTTTTCAATAAATATGTCGACCTCTAGACCGCCGGATATTGTAAACTGTCGAAAGGACTATACCCGATTTCCGGGGAGAGCAATTTTCACTTGGGGCTGCCAGATTTATGACGGCCTACCACCACGTTCTCTTATTTTTAACCTTTCACCCATTAACGAACATTATCTTTCTTTCCTATATCTTTCACTCGGCACATTCTTCCGAAAAAAATATCTTTGAACACAAACGAGGGTTCAGACTCATTTATGGTTGACTTTTACTGCCCATTTGTATTTTTCCGACTTAGTCAAGGATAAACTGCTTTACTCAAATCGATAAGTGTCAGCTTTTTTATATATCTCTCTCTTCATCCATTCTTCAAGAATTTAATGCTTTTTACTTCCACGGAGGAAATTTATTGTAAATATAGTTACAATTTTTTTATCAATTAGTGGAAATAGTCACTAAATCAATTAGCTCCAATCTGGACCCGACCGGGGCAACAGAAAAATTTCTGAGTCAGGTCCCGATCTGGGCTCGATCGGGTCCACGAAAAAATTGCTATACGGGGTGTTTTTTTATCCCCAGTCTAAAATATTCCAATCTGGATTCGATAAGGGCCAGAGTTTCCCAATCTGGGCCCGGCCAGGGCCACAGAAAAATTTCTACACGGAATAATATACGACTTGGCACAATTTCATTATGAACTAATAACTTATTCCGACTGCGAGTAGATTACAATTTTCCCGATGTCTAAATAATTTAATTATCCAAGTACATAAATGTAATTCTTCATGTGTAATGAGAATAATTTCTGTGTTTAACTCTGCGTAAGGAAGCGTCGCGACGCCCTCCACGAGGTGGACCAACCTCGCAGAATAATAATGTTGACATTAACTGTATAATTCTGGAACGCCTCGCCAGCCGTTATTACCGCCTAAATTACCAAGCAGAAGCAATTAGAACCTTACCTTATTCATAAGCCGTGGCGCATCTCGCAGAAGAAACTTTTAGGGTAATTCTCTTAATTATTCCAGATTTTCCAGGAAAAATTGCATTTTCTTTAGAAAAAGTTACGATAAACAAAACTTTACATAAAATCGTTAGTAGTTATCCGTGATTTGCAATTATATCAAGATAAATTGTTAATTATCCTAGCAAAGGCTTCGAGTCGAAATTCATTCTGAATCAATCTAAATCATTCCAGAATTTGTATCCGAACCGGATTGATTCAGATAGACCCGATTGAATAGGATTGAAAGTTCCGATTATCCGGATTCATTTGGATTGGAAGTTTGGATTAATTCTGATTGACTGGATTTAATTGGCATAACTTTTTGAAAATCAAAAAATTATTCTGGTTATACCATATTTTGAAAAATTCTTAGACCACTTTTTTTTATTAACAAATTCTATGCACGGATATTCGTATTACTCAGAAAATTGAACAATTTATTTTACTTATACATATTTCGATTGTGTTGTTTAAAGAACGCAAGTGAAATTATTAATGCAATGCAGTTTTTGAAAATGCTTTTCTGGCTATTTTCAACAACTTCTAAATGTTAATTAAAAAAACATATTTTGATTCAAAAAGTGAACAAGAATGCTTTAGTAAGTTTCTTAATTGGACATGTGGAATGGTTAAAGGTTTCTCATTTGATTACCAAAGTTAAGCAACGCTTAACTCCGTTATAATCAGATGGGTGCCATCGTACTACAAAATCCTATCACGTTTCATTAAATGAAAATGAATTTAAATATCAATTCATAAATTCAAATGAAAGCCAAAAAACTGACTTTTTTGGAAATTTATTTAAAAATTCCTAGAACAATTTTGAAGTTTTCTAACATTTTAAATCTCTTAAAATCATTGGAAAATTCATTAAATTCCATGAAATCCTTAAAATGTCAGTCTTTTAAAAATCATTGAAATATCTTGAATTCTTTTTAAATTCCTGTAAATTCGATGAGAACGTTTAAAATTTCTTCAAATGTCAAAAAAAAATTTTAAATATCTTAAAATTTTACGAAAAACTTCGAAATTGTTTAAAAGTCATGAAAATCTTTTAAAATTGCCAGAAACTTGTTGAAATTCTTTAAAATATTCTAAAATATTAAAAATCTCATTAAATTCCACGAAATCCTCAAACTAGCTGTGAAATTGTATCAACTTTTGTGCTCATTCAATGAGCACTTTGCTTGCTGATGGAAGCAAATTAATCAAATGAATTAATATTAGCTCACCTGAATCGTTTCAACACAAAGAAAAGTTTATTTTCTTTACATATCATGGAAATGTGAGGGAAATTGAAAAATTGAATCTTGTGGCCACCCTGTTTATCTAACATGATAAAAAATCTTGTTTGAGAACAATATTAAAAGAGAAGTAGCATGACAATTTTTCGGCAAAATTTCTATCTGGTTAAAATTTGAAATGAAAAATATGAACCAAGTGCAAATCGTTCATTGGCACAATTCCGTGGATGTGAATAATGAATATGGTGAAATCGATATCTGAACCACGTAATATTTTTCTCATCGAGACTTGGCAAGTGGTTAAGGCATAAAAAGGAATAAATGTCAATTTTTTATAATTTTATTCAGCGTAAAGTGCGAAACAGATTGCACTACCGTTACTTTCATATAAATAACTGTCTCGTCACAGGAGCGCGGGACGGTTTATACTTTATTATGTACAATGAATTTTATTCATCTGGAACGATCATAAGACAGGTATGTCTGTGTCTCACGATGGCCCCAAAACTAGTGTAGCGTCACAAAAATTGATTATAAACTCGCGGCATCAACGAAATAATTGCCTTTCACCGGATACCCCCATAATTCATTAGCGTTATGCTTCAATGCTACTGTGAGGCCAGAAACCGGGGCTCATAGCTACCTGTTCCCGCCAAGTGGAGTCAAGAGAACCATTGGGACAGTTTCCTCTAGCTTCAATAAAAGGCAATAAAGTCGTCGGTTTGTTAACCAAAAAATAGGATATACCGTGAAATTGCGATTTGTTTTCATTTTTCTCGTCATGTTTCTCACTCAACGGATGATTATTTATTGACCGGAAGGGCATTTCATTTTTTGTCAATTTTTAATTGCATGATGCTAGCATTTTCACTAGCGACGAGATTTAATTGGAATTTTGAAACACTGTTTGAATTTATAGTTGTTATCTCTATATAGATGAAAGACCGTTTATTGGGTTCAAGTTTCAAACATCTAATAAGAGATTTTAAATAAATTTACACGGAAAAAAGAAAATAGCTGAATTTATCATTGAAAATAGTCAACTAGCGCTCGAAACGCATCAAATGGTAATTTTTGCTAAGAAAATTGCAAACCTTGCTTTTTCATTGTAACAATTACAAGTTGAAATACTAAAACTTACTAAATTCCAGGAAAAATGTGTTCAGAGCACAAGTTGACTATTTTCAATGGTAGATTCAGCTATTTTCTTTTTTCCGTGTGATGAATTTCGAGCGATTTTAAAAATATTTTAAGGGAATTCATAGAGACTTTAAAAGTTTAGGGGATTTTAAATGATTTTAGGAAATTTAAAGGAATACTAAAGACACTTTAAAAGAGTTTAAGGATTTTCAAGATATTCCAACTCCTTTTACTGAATTTCAAGTAATTAGAAAAAATTTCAAGATATTTCACAAGATTTCAAGAGATTTAAATGATTTTCAAGAGTCTGAAATATTTTAAACGATATCAAAACATTTAGAATGATTTTGAAGGATATCACGATATTTTAAGAAATTTAAAGGGATTTAAAAAGTGTGTAAGGAACTTCAAGGGATCCTTTTGAGAGAGTTTAAAAGAGTTTAAGGATTTTCAAAGGATTTCACAAAATTTCCAAATATTTCAATAGACTTTAGTAAATTCTAGAGCCTTTGAAATATTTGAAACGATTTCGAGATAATTATAATTATAATTTTAAAGAAGATATTTTAGATAATTTTAAGAAACTTGTGGAGCTTTTAAGATAAAAAAAAAACTTGAGAGAATTGTAAGGAGTTTTATTTGATCTTGTAGAACTTCAGCGGATTTTAAGGATTTCATTTCATTTTATGAAATTAAGTTACAATTTTTACAAGCTTCTTAAAATCCTTTAGAAATCCACGAATAACTTTAAAATCCTTTAAAATACGTCAAGATTTCTTCAAATTCTTGAAAGCCTCTTTTAATTCCTTAAACAATCCCTCAAAATACGTAAAAAAAACTATAAAAATTTTTGAAAACCTTTCACAATTCCCTAAAATTTCATAAATTCTAAAAAATCTTTTATAAATCATAAAAATCTTGTGAAATTCTTTCGTATTTCAATCAAATACCTTAAAATCCCTTTAAAAGAATCAAAATTTCTTAAAATTCTTTGAATTCCATAAACTTTTGTTAAAATCTCTTCAAATTTTATGAAGTCATTTAAAATTCCACTAAATCTTTTAAATAATATACAAATCTCTTGTAATCCCTTTAAATTCATAGAAAACTCTTAAAATATTTTAAAACTAGCTGTCAAGTTGTATCAACTTTTATACTCATTCAATGAGCACTTTACTTCCTGTAAGCAAATATTATTTGCTTCCTCATAGAGGAAGCATTAAGTATTCTTTACATCAGCATTAAATTTTGGTTACTTGAGAAGTTTTATTAAAAAAATTCATTTTCGAAAATTACAATAAAGCATAACTTTCTTATTTTTTTTATAAAATGCATTAATCTTTTAGGTGAATCGATTCGTCTAGACTCAAAGAATCTTCATTTTCTTTACATCAGCTTTAAATTTTAATTATTTCAGAAATTATAGTCGAAAAATTACTTTTTTAAAAATACAATTAACCATAACTTTCTTATTTCTCAATTAAATGCATTCATCATACAGAGGTCACTCGATTCGTCTCGACATAAAGAATACTCATTTTCCTTACGTCAACTCAAAATTTTGATTATTTGAAAACATAGAGCGAAAAATTAACTTTCAAAATTATAAATAAATATTACTTCCTTATTTTTTAATGAAATGCATTAATCATATAGGTCAATCGATTCGTCTCGATGAAAGGAATCTTCATTTTCCTTACATCAGCTTTAAATTTTCAATATTTGAGAAGTTATATTGGAAAAATGAATTTTACGAAAATTATAAAAGTACATAAAACTTTTAAAATTAAATATTTTGTTTAACCCTTGTAAGAAATTCAACTAGGTATATACTGGAATAACTGTGCAAAATTTCATCAATTTAATATCTCTACGCGTTTTCAAGAAATTGCTGGATCGTGACACACATACACACACACACACACACACATGAATACATACATCCGGAAATTTTTTCATATCATCATATTAGATATATTGCCCTTGAAATATGTTCAAAAAAACCTTGTTTAGGAAACTGGATTTTGTCACCACTACAAAGCTTCCTCTATGAGGAAGCAATTATTGAAAATGTCTTGAAATCATTAGAAACCTAGAAAATCTCAGAGAATACCTGGAAATTATTTATAATCCTTCAAAATCTGTGGATAATTTCTAACATTTGTTAAATAAATTATGAAAGTCATATATGTAATACAAAAAAAATAACATACTTAACATAAATGTCAATTTCTATTTTCTCTGACAACTATATACTCAAATTTGGCTGATATTTCTCTGACTTCCCTGACATGTGGCTATATCCTGATAAAGTAGGATAATCGAATTAAGAGCGAGGAAATTTTTCTATAAGCCATTTTGAATTTCTTAATGAGAGAGTATCAGCCATTTCTTCAATCGGCCATGATTAAAAGTTCGACTTCGGCAAAGTTTAGGAATACTTCGTGCCGACTGCCGCGTATAACTTTCCTTCATTAAGTATAATCACTATTTGATGCAGATAAGTTCATTTTCGCGAGACCGTTTACCTCCCGATGAGCGCAAACGTTCAGCCCCCAGGGTCGAGAAGAAGAGCAATAAACCTCTGATTTATTAAACTTTTAATTAAGAGGTTCATTCGTTTTTTAATGAATCTTCATTAAAAGGAATATTCCAGCACACAGAAAATCGCCTCTGGAAAAATTCCAAATGAAATTTTCGCTTGTAGAAATTTCGAAAGGGTCCTAATAGGGCCCTGGATAGTTTTTTCTTTTTTTCTTTCTAGTCGGGCCCTAATGTAAAATAGTAAAATATAGGTAACAGAAAATAAAATATTAATGGGTAAAATAGTCAGGACACTTAAAAAAAAAGATTACATGGTGATTCTTTGGGTTTTCAGAAATTTTAAGAGATTTCGCGGATTTTTTAAAGATTTTAGAATATTTCATAGAATTTCTAGGAATTTTAAGTTTCAAGGGATTTCGATTTTTACGTTCGATTTTTCATTTAGGAGATTTAAACTTTGTGATATTCTTCAAAACCCTTACAATTCTGATTAAAATCTCATGAAATATATTTAATATTTTAAAACTTGCAAAACTCCTTGTAACTTCATAAAATCAAATGAAATCCCTAAAATCTTAAAAGCTCTGCTTTCTTAAAATTATTTAAAATATCTTCTTTAAAATCATAATTATAAGTATTTCGAAATCGTTTCAAATATTTCAAAGATTCTTATAATTCATTATTCTCTTGAAATATCTGGAAATTTTATGAAATCACTTGAAAATCCTTCAACTCTTTTAACTCCTTTAAAGTCTCTGTACTATTCCTTTAAATTTCCTAAAATTACTTAAAATCCCCTAAACTTTTAAATTCTCTATGAAATCCCTCGAAATCCATTAAATTTACTTAAAATCTCTTAAAATTTCTAAAAATACCGGATAAACTGCTAGTCTTGTTATGTTAGCCATAATTTTAAGCCAGAAAAATGTCTGATTGTCTGGCACAAAATTCTGGTTATTCTTCTACAAAAGAATTGTAGAGATTTTATTTAATTTGTGTTAAATTAATTGTCAATTAACTTTAACACTGAAAACTGAACTAATCTTTGGAAAAATGTTGAATTAACTAGTTAAATTTAATTTCCGTAATTACCGTGAATTCAACGATATTTCGACCAAACTGTCGCGAGCAGGAAAGCAATAACATTGCCGGCTATTTATCCGTAAATGATATATCACTATATAACTTGGGGAAGTACGCTTTAAATTAATGCCCCGGTGTCTCTGCAGATCTGGAGTTCCATTATTCGATGAATGACTCAGCTATGCCGGGGCCTAAATAGACTCGGACAATCGGCAGACCATTTGCGAGTGTCCACGCCATTAAAATCAGACACCCTACGCACTGCATGCAGACGAGCCGGATGTAACGTTAAACTCGTTACCAAAATTTTGGTACCTAACGCGTTTATCCACGCGGAACAAAGAGCCTGAAGGGAACTTTCGTGCTGACCAGAGGATTAACCAAGTGTCAAACGCACGGAATTTGTCAGAGGGGATGGTTATATTAAACGATCTTAATTTGCAGCAGTCTGTGCTTTAATGTGGCTGTCTTAGGAATTTTAATCAAGGAATTCGTCTTAGAAATTTAGGAATATAGGGTTCGGTACAATTTCGCGTGATAATTGTCTTCCGGCATCTGCGTTTGTAATTGAAAATTTTATTAAAATTAGTATGTAAAGAATTCGAATTAAGTAATTGATGCTCTTAATGTATCAAATATTCAATTAATCAATTAATTGGAAAAATCGAGAGATTTCTACTTTTACTGATGCTTGAACTCTGATACAATAGGTATCAAAAGAATGGAAAATGTTTTACCCTAAACTTAACCCTAGCTCCACATCAAACACAATCCCAATTCAATCCAAAATCAAACCCAAGTTCAACATAACTCTAACTACAACTTTAACCCGAACCCAGGCTCAACCAACACAAAACCCAATTCTAAACCAAACTCCAACATCAATCTCAATAAACCCTAAATCCAACCTTAAACCCAACTCTAATCCTAACACTAATCATAATTCTAACACTGATCCTACCACTAATCCAATCCTTAACCCAAGACCAGCTTAACCACAATACTAACATTACTAACCATAATCCAGTCTCAACCAATCTCAAACCCCAATTTCAACCTAGCCTCAACCAACCTAATCCGAACTCAACCCTAACCCAAGTCCTAATGCTAATCATAAGCTTAAACCTAACCATAACAACAACCCAACCCAATCTAATCTTAACCTAAAATAATCTCTAAAATTTTCCAAAATTCAATAAAATGCCTCCATTATGAAAACTCACCAGATTTCCGCTGATACTAATACGTGAACTTTGATACAATTGATACCAAAAGAGCAGACAAAAATTTCATCCTAATTCTAACTCAAACCCTAACAACATCTACTTAACTCCAACCTCACTCCCAAAGCAATCTAAACGTAACTTATTCCAACACTATCCTTAATCCTAACACAAAATCATTCCTTAAATTTTCGATAATTCAATAAAATTTATATCAAAAGAACAGAAATAAAGTTATTATTATTGTTTTTATTATTATTATTATTATCAATATTATTATAGATTATTCCATATTATTATATATTAATATATTATTATCAACGGAATTTGAATAACCCGCGCATTTTATTGCTGAGAAAGAAGTATTAAAAGGTATATATCTACAATTCTACACCTACTTACCGACTAATTAGATGTAGATACTAAGATCGGAAACTCATATTGAAATAAAACGTCGGTTAAATTAGAGATACTCTAAACAGAATTGACTGAGGGTCATGCCGTCCCATGTGGGCGCAAAACGAAAAACGTAAAATGAACAACCAATTGCAGAACACTTTTAGATTTCTATCTTCTGAAAGATTTTCCATCGTTGACTGTTCGTTATGCGCTTTACATTTTGCGCCTGCATGAGATTCCAGCCTGATCAGGGTGGCGTCCCATGATTGCGTTTTGCGTTGCGTCATAATGAGAGAAAAAGAGACAGAAGTATACTTTTGCCTATTTTTCTCTCATTATGACGTAACGCAAAACGCAATCATGGGACGCCACTCTGAGACAACTTTCCCCCTCTACTGAGCTTTTATATAACCGGAATCGGAAGTTACCGCAGAAACGCCTAAAATTTGAACTTTCGACATATTTCATGAAGATAACTTTTATAAAAAACATCGTGATTTTCTAAAATATACTGACATTGAATTTGAATATATGTATTATAATCGGAGTAAAGTTGTCTCAACTCTGTCTTGAAGATCTCTAGGGTTAAATAGTAATTTGGACAATTAGAAATTAGGCCAACTGAAAATTCGTGTACATAGAAATTAGGATTTATGTGAATTCAGGGCAAGAGAGATTAGCTAGAATAATAATTCAGATAATAATAATAATAATTTTGTTTTCTAACAAATTAGAGCAATTGCAGATTATTCGATAATATGAAATTCGATCAAATGGGAATTATGACAAGTTAAATTGGCGAAATATTTTAATCTCTTAGTAATGAAAAGAAAGCATAATTAATATTTTTGGACAATTTCAAAAAAAATAGCGGAAATATTGGACTTTGAAATTTTGTTTACCTTTTTCTGGAAACTATTAATTAACTTAATTACCTTTATAAAATGAATTATTAGTTTTTCACTGTGAATTAATAGTTTTTAGCTAATTATAATAGTCGAAATGCTTACTAAAGTGAATTAGTAAACGAAGCGAGAGGGAATGGGAGAAGTCTAAAAAAATTGGATTGATAATGGGTAGAAATCTGGAAATATCCAATTGAGAAAGTAGCTTAAATCTTCTGAAACTTCTCCCATTGACAAGCAAGACTTACAAGTAACTAATAGGACATCAAATCTAAGGATTACAGAAAATTGCTGAAATGGAAAAAGCATGGCAAAAAAGGCGAGAAAATAAGGCCTAGGAAAAAGAGATACAAAAGTTTTCATACAATCGAAATTTGTCCCTGAGGAAAACAGAACAAAACAAAAGATTTGAAAGCATAACTTTGGAATTAGTTCCCTTCACACATGATAAAGTGAGACATTACCTCCTTGTTACACTGGTAATTTTTCCCCTTGGAAAATTTATTACCCGCGACGCAAGTAAAAGGTATCTAGAGGGTTTTGGTATGGGCAATTCCCCATGCGTACTCGTATACCATAATATACACATCTTGTGTTCTTCGCGTAGGTCAGATATCGCTCTGTATGAGTCTAAGGACCTCTGGATTCTAGACCACCCCAGATTCCCCATTTCTGGAAGCAAAGTTCGGTCTGAGGGAGGAATCGAGATCCAGATCCGTATATAGACAAGTATAGAGACTACAGAAGCATTACGAACATTAGATTGGGACACGAGCGCAATAAACCTATCTGTATAATCTGCCCTGCAGGAATTAACAGCCCTCTGACTGTAGCCACTAACGAAGTAATTCACTGAATGAACGTGTAAGGGGGGGACGAATTATAGCAGTAGAGGTGGAAGAGAAGGTGATGGTGATGGTGACGGTGGTAGTGCTATGAGTCTATATAGATATAGACAACTTTCTCTATGTATTTAGTTATATATATATATACATTCATACATATGGTATAGCAACCTCCAAAATTGAGATTTAGATCGAATCACGGATTAAGTATGGGGCACCCGCTGCTCATTTTGCCAATGGTAAATAATTTCTGAGTGAGAGTCCTCTGAAAAAGACAGATGCGACAAATAATCCACGTCATATGTAATTAATCAGGATTAGAAGAGCATCAGTCACTCATTGATTGTATTTCTTCTCGCCGCCAATATTTCAAAATGGAGATCAGAACCACCAACTGGTTTTATGAAATTTAAAGCGATTTTTAAAGGTTTCAAGTGGTTTTAAAGAATTTCAAAAGAATTTCAAAGCAATACACTCGAGTTTCAAGATTTGTAAGTAATTTAAAATTTGGTTAAGTATTTTAAGTAATTCTAAATAATATTAAAGCAATTTAAAACGTTTTAAAAGAATAGAGAGTGATAATAAAGAATTTAAAGGAATTTCAAACTATTCTTTGTGACTATAGATAATTTAGAAGGATTTCAAAAGATTTTAAGTGATTCTAAGGAATTTAAAAGGATTTCAATAAATTTTACGAGCTTTCAAAGATATTAAGATTTTCTAAAAAATTTCAAGAGATTTTACGAGATTTCAAAAATATTAAGATTTCCTATAGAATTACAAGGAATTTGAAATGATTTTAAAGCATTTTAAACGATTTTCAAATTATTTTAAGAATAATTTAAGTGGTTTTAAAGTGTTAATAAGATTTCAGGAGATTTTAAGTGATTCTAGGGAATTTAAAAGGATTTCAAGAAATTTTACAAGATTTCAGAGATATCAAGATTTTCTAAAGGATTTCAAGTGATTTTAAAGAATTTGAAGCGATTTCAAATAATATTAAAGAATTTCAGGATTCTTAAGAGGTTTCAAACGATTTTTAAAAGTTTGAAATCTTAAAGGATTTCAAGAGATTTTAAGGAATTTTAAGTTTAAAGTTATTTTAGGGAATCTGAAGGTATTTCAAGCAAATATATCATAATTTATATTAATCATATATTTCCTAAAGAATTTCAAGAGATTTTTGAGTTTTTAAGGAATTTAAAGCAAGTTTGATAGATTTAAAGTGTTTTTCAGAAAAATTCAAAATAATCTATATTTTCAATTATTTAATAATATTTTTAAGTATTTCAACGGGTTTCTAATCATATTAAATCATTTTATAAGATTTCAAAGATATTAATATTTCCTAAAGGGTTTCAAGTGAGTTTAAGGAATTTTAAAAGTTTTTCAAACAAATTGAAAATAATTTTAATATTTTTAAGAAATTTCAAAGATATCAAGCCATATTCAATCATTTGAAAATATTTTAAGTGATTTTTAAAGAATTTCGAAAAAATAAAAAATAGTCAAGATTTTGAAGTAATTTTTTAACAACAATAATTTTGTTGGATTCTGTAAAATCTGCTAAATGTCTTGAAATCTGCAAAGTTTTAAAATATTTTAAAATCTTTTGATATCACTTTAAAAAACTCTTCTCATTTTTTGAAATATCTTTAATTCTCTAGTCATTAAAAATTTTTAAGAAATATAATCTTCAAATGTAATTTAATAAAAATTTTCGTGATAAGCTGTCAAAAATTATCTTCTTTTAAATTTACATAAATAATTAAGTATGGAAAATATTGAGTATTCCCTATTTTTATCCGTCTTATGACTTTGACATGAAACACTCTTCAATATCCCATTTCATTATCAATAATGTCTCGATTTTATTATGTATTATTTTAAGTTTGGAATACTAGTGTAAGTTTTTTATTAATGAGTTATTACTATTATATCGTTGTCCCTTAACTGTCTAATTATATGAACATTTTGTTATTGAAAATGCTCATCTCGACCACAGCCACATTAGGACTCCACTTTTTTTAAGGTCTTTCCACAAATAAACCGATCCGCGTTCCGCTTACGCGTTCCGCTTTTGATAAGCGTTGAAAAGTAACTAGTACCAACTCTCGCTGGCGAAACGAAAAGTTACTAGTGATATAAGAAATGGTTTCGGGTCGTTCAAGATATTGAATAATAATTAATACACAAAAGAAAACTTGGTCGGATCTAGATAGAAGGGCTCTGGGGGGGGGCACATAATAGATTTGGGGGTAACGTTCCCTCTCCACTGTCGTTAATTTCAAGTACCTTTGTCGGCAAATTTGTAGGGTGGGAGTTGGGGGGGGGGG